>JAWDGP010003478.1:0-18557 GCA_033675545.1 Elysia crispata
AATGAGCAATAGATCATTGATTAGCCGTTCCATAGAGTTCGGCACTTTTTTTCCATCACCTTACCGTGTGAGGACTTGAGTCTTGTCCACTGCTGACCGGTCCTAGTGAAAACAATTTCTTGGCTTTTTTCTCTACTCAGGCTTCAATCATTTAGAATTATCGCCACAAGGAGTGTGCATTTTGCAGAAGATCAACTGTGAAGCCATTTGTCTACATTTCAACTAAAAGGAAAACCATTTTATGCCTCGTCCAAGTAATCAGTGATATCAGATGCACTTCTTCTATTTGGTTAGAAATAAGCCGGCAAAAATAGGCAAGTTCCGATTACACCACTCTCCTCTTTCTTCTATGGCACTTGCATCTGTCTGCAATGAAATGAGGCAATGGAAAAATACCAAGATTATTTCCCTTTCCCTCGTTCAGGGTGCAACAAAATCATTTCTGGGCCTCGCCGCCCCCCCCAAAAAAAAAAAAATAATGATAATAATAACAATAATAAGAATAAGAATAAGAAAAAGAAAAATAATATTAATAATAATAATAATAATAATAATAATAATAATAATAATAATAATAATAATAATGATGATATTAATAATAATAATAATAATAATAATAATAATAATAATAATAATAATAATAATAATAATAATAATAATAATAATAATAATAATAATAATAATAATAATAATAATAATAATAATAATAATAATAATAATAATAATAATAATAATAATAATAATAATAATAATAATAATAATAATAATAATAATAATAATAATAATAATAATAATAATAATAATAATAATAATAATAATAATAATAATAATAATAATAATAATAATAATAATAATAATAATAATAATAATAATAATAATAATAATAATAATAATAATAATAATAATAATAATAATAATAATAATAATGATAATAAACATGCAAGCGTCTCTCCCGTTGGGTAGACACTGTTGTCCAACCGCTTAATCTAAGTCAAAGTTCCTGGCATTCAAGGGCATTTTGTCTCTTGTGAATCGAGATGTTATTTGCAACAATGCTAATATTGATTTCATTTTCGGAAAAATCTTTTTTGTTTGCTCTATCCTTGATGCAGTATCAGTTTTCTTGCGTCCATTACATGATATTAACGTACTAATGTATTTGAACAAATCACTTTGCTTGAGTACGGTTGCTTTGATAAAGATGTTGATTTGTGGACACTCATTCTTTTTACCGACCAATATTACTTCTGCCTTTTTACTATTCAACTCCAACAGTCTATTACTGCTTTCCTCTTCTACGACATCATTCTACAAATTGTTGCAGGTCTTTTTTCTGCAATTAGTACAGTGTCATCAACGTATGTCAAGTTGTATGCGTTGTTCCCCTTTATGCCTGGATATATTTCTTCGTTCCGCATGAGAATTTCACTGAAGAGAGAGAAAAGGTCTTGGGAAAGAAAATATCATTGTCTAATACCATTTTTATTAATGAGCTTACTTTTCAATCAACTCGAATTGCTGCTGTCTGTCCCCAGTACATATTTTGGATCATTCGTATATCTTTTCCATCTACCTTCAACTGTATTAATTATGTAAATATCTCGTTATGTCGTACACTGCCAAATGCCTTCGTGTAGTCCATGAAGCACGGATAAACCTCTTCTTTTATTTCAAGAGCCCGTTCAAATATTGTTCGAATGGTGCAGATTGCATTTATTGCACGTTTTTTCTCCACAAAGTCACACTGTTTGTTTGATATTTATATTTTGATTTTGTTTCTCATTTGCATCATTATGATTCTTAAAGTGTTATGGTTATATGACTTATAGAATAAATAGTTTTATGCAAATCGCACTTTTTGCCCATGTATTCTTTAGCAGTTCTATAAATATAGATTTGGAGATGTCTGGTGGTCTTTACAAATGTCATAGATTTCGTTGAGTAATATTTTCATATTATCAATCTTAAATCTTCAAACGCTTCTAAAAGTTTCACTGATATACTGCCTGGGCATGTTGCTTTGCCTAATTTCAAATTTCTTGTTCCTGCCTGGATCTAACCTTCCATGATAGGTGGGACAGCAAAAAAGCGTCTCATTACCTTGTAATCCATTCTTTGGTGGTCAAAAAAATAACTTTTGTTCTTAATCCATCTGTCCTGGATTTTTTTTTTCTTTTTTTATTTCAAAATGATTTCACCCTTTTTGAATTACAACATCCTGTGGATGAGCATGTTTTCTTTCTAGAATTTTTTTTTTTTACATTGTTCTCTCCGTTACGCTGCGGTGCGTTTAGATATTTCTGCACTGCGATGTTTTGGATTGTCTCGATTAACTTTTACCTGCTTTCTTTTTTCCATAAGTTCTAAAACATTTTCAGTCATTCATTTTTGTGTTCGTTTTTCCAATATTGCTTTTATGTTCGCTTCTTTGAACTTTGACTATTGTTTTTCCACTTCTTCAGCTTCTCTTAACTTTATTTTGAGCAGCCGCACGATTCTTTTCTCAAAAAGCCAAGTTTGATTTTAATAAAGCCAAGTCGAATTTCATGTTTTCAGATTTACTTCAGATTTTCTTATCTTAAGTTTAAATTTGGAACCCACTAAACAGGATAATATTGCTCTACACTAGGTTTTTTATGCGAGAAGCACATTTCTAAATCTATTATTAATCGGAATGTAAACGATCCGGTTTCTTCTTGCCTTACCTGGTATTTTTAATGCCCATTTTTATCTTATTATTTGCTGTAACCATGCGTTTCGTGTAAGAAGGCTATTGGTATGACACAGTTATATTAATATCTCTTCTCGCATGTTACTGCTCATTAGTTCCTACCACATCATTTATTTTCTTCCTTTTCCCACTTTTACTTTAAAATGGATTTATGCGGTAATTAAAAAAATGAAATTAGCCAAAGCACCAGGCACAGACAGTATATCAGAATGACTTAAAGAAGCACATGAAAATTATTGAAGTGATAAGATCACAAAATTACTAAACGAATAAAATGACACGGGGCAGACTTCACAACAAATCCCCGAATCTATAAAAGCTCTGCCAATATATACAGGGGCAACAGAGTCTAAATTTCATGGAACGATCAGTCACATAACAAAAATAATTTTAAGACACATTATCATGCAAGGCAGAAACAAATTCAAGCCAGAAATAAGAGAAGAATAATGTAGCTTTGTGGAGAATAGAGGTTCAACATATATGAGCTACACGCTTCAAACTATAATTGAACGAGGTCTGAATACATATCTGTACTTCAATGATCACACAAAGTATTCTACGGAGTATGGCAGGATGTGATAACCACACAACTAAGACAGTTGGAGATGGATGGAAAAGGTGTACTGGGAAGAAAAAAATGCGAATCTACGGGGCAATCATTTTATTCAAAAGAGAAAAGCGAGGTTTCGAACAAGTATATATCCTTCCCACATACCATTTCTCTCTCTAGAACGCAATGGTTATGCGAAAAATAGAAGGATACCCAGGAATCAAAGAAGAAGGGCACAGCGTTAACAACATATGATACATCGATGACACTGTATTAAACGAAGAAACTTTAGACGACTTGCAATAATTATTAGGCATCGTTGGAGCAGAAAGCAGAAAGAATATATTGGAATAGAATAGCAAAAGAAAATGTAAAGGTCGCCAGTCAAAACAATGAGTGTCCACAGATGAACAGTTTTATCAAAGTGAATAAACTCAAGCAAGGGGATCAATAAATTTACACGGGTATTAAAATATCGATTGATGGGCGCGGCAACACCGTAATTGGATCAAAGATAGTGAAAACAAAAGAATGGTCATCCACAAATGGAATTAATATTTACAGATAAACATATCTCGATTTACACAAAAAGAATAGCCCTTGAGTTCTATATTGAACCCATTTTGATGAACAGATATGAGGCCTGAACAATTACAAAACAGGTACAAAGAGACTGAAGGCAATGGGAAATGTGGTTGCAACGGAGATTGCTACGAGACTCATGGACTGGGAAGAACTCAACCACGAACTCCATTAAAACAGAGTCACGATAAGGCAACATCAGAAGATCACTCATAAATAGAATTCTTGAATCGGCCGTATCATTAACAGAGAGAATCTAGAACATTTTGTGGAAATATCGAAGGAAAACCCAGCAAGGAAAAACAGCGTAAAGAAGCTGTTGGGTGGACGAACAAAGTGACTCAAAGCAAGTCGATTTGGCAGCTGTCCTGAAAACGAGGAGTAATAAAGATGGAAGGAGGGTCATGTTTTCAAGGTTTCCAGATGTCTAGGAAGATTAAACAAGGTTTATTTGAAGGTTCAGGATAATGAGAATAACTTATTGTGAATTACGCAGAGAAAAGGTAACACGCAAAATGTTTCAATAACATATTCTCTAAAACTTGATTTTTGGGTTGATTGTATTTTGAAATACGATACACAGCATTTCAGTGGCGTCGCATGGCTTTAGCCCCACCCTGTTGTTTGAACTATTTTGAGCACAATCGTTGTCCCGTTTCAGTTTCATGCATTTAATTTTCAAATAGGAAATTATGATAACCATCGTCACCAACTGAAGATTGCGGGCTAGATCTATCTCTTCATTATTCTCACGTTTGGTTTATTGATCTAAACAACAAGATGTCTCCATCAATCCTTTGATGCCATAACGTTATAAGGCGCCAATATACAAATCTCGCTCTTGCAAAATAATTGGTCGAAGTATCTTTACTGTGCTACCTACAACCTTTCTGTCTAACAAGCATGGCACTCCTGTAAGCAAGTAAGAAGATTTTTCATTGTTCTGTCCGTTAAGCTAAAGAACTTTATGTTCCAAGAGACACAATTAACGGTGCTGCTTGACTTTAGTCGAGCCTTGTCAGAAAAAAAATCCTAGGTGTCATTTCAGAGTAATTTTACACCGCTCAAGCCCTAAAATGTACTTTCTTTTTTCTGTATCGGCTTCATACAGTGACGTAAATAAGTTCCCATTGTTATAGTCGTCTCTGTGACGCGTTATTCTGACAGACTGAAAGAGTGTGATTAAGATATCATACATTTCTACAATTCCCTTGTTAATTAAAGCATCTGTGAATCTAAGCTTTACATGAAAATATACTCCTATGATATTTTTTATATGACGACACAATGAATAGAGTTTATTTTAAAATCGCTTCAGTTCTCTGGCTCATGAAGCTTTTGGACAAATTTAAACAATTACCGATGCATTATTTATGCTGGTTAACAAGTAAAATGGGTCATTAAAGTTAGACTTATTAAGTTAAGATGCCATTGTTCAGCCACACTAAACTCCCAATCGTCGAGACGCCACTGCACACCATCATTATCATTGGTAAAAGGAGGACAAAATAATCAATGCAGACCAATACCAAAGACACAGTAGTGAAACAAGAGGATTGTCAGCTACCTAGCAGTGAAAAAAGCCACTGGATTCTAGAAATGTTGTAATTTATTTTAGCTGTGAGTTTGGGATTTTAGTTTATTAAATATGGCTGGATCAAAATGAAAATAATGCTTCAGATATTTCTCAATGTCTGGGATTGTGAACATAGTCCAGTATATTTTCTCTTCTAAAAGCTCTCAGCTCAGAGATTGAGAGAAATAGAAAGAAAAATAGAGATCTTATGATTGAGAGAGAGAGAGATCCATTCACACATTTAGATCTTTCTCAGCCGAGTGGTATATGGTTAATTTTCTATAAAAGACATGGGCAAAGTTATAGATAGAAACTTTTTTAAATAAGATGTGTTGGGATGCGAAAAAAACATGATACTACACTACATAATAAGAAAAAAAATGAATGAAAAGAGAAAAAATCAAAGGAAAGCACAACAAAAAAACTCAAGGATAAAGTAAGTGGGACGCTTTGAAACATTGCAAGAGATATTTAGAAAAGGGAAAGACAAAAACAGGAAGGGACGAGAGAGAGAAAAGAGAGAGAGAGACAGAGAGACAGAGAGACAGAGAGAGAGAGAGAAAGAGAGCGCGCGGAGAGGGGGGTGTTACACAGCTAGTACACGAGCATGCAAGGAAGAGGAATGAGGGAGAGCAAAGGAGATAGATATATGTATTCTTTACGTAGATTAGTTATAACGAAAGAGCTTAGGACTGAGAAAAGAAGAAAAAAAATAAACTAAGATAAATAACTGCAACCAAAAACGCTAGCCGGCAGCCCTTTAGTTTACCAACTCCCCAACATTGTAATCTGATCAATTAAGAAGCTCAACTACTGTCGTGTAAAACGGAGATTCTTGATTTGGAGCTGGGGTGTTTTAAATGGCCTTTCAGAACATGTAAACACCCATCTTATTCCAACTGGTTGTGTCATTGTAAACTAAAATCACAAAATGTGAGGTACCGTGTTAGGAAAGTAATGTGTGCTCTATTTCTTAAAATGTAAGAAATGCCGAGTGGTTTTGATGTCCAGGAATTAGCAGAGGTGTTTCATAACACGATACTTTTTAAAGAAACAAAATGAGCCTATTAGGACATTTTTAAGATGGAATTTTAAAAGTGCTTTATCTACATAATTAACAAACGACTGCGTTTATACTCTTGGTCTCCTAATTTTGCTGGTTTTTTTCCCTTAATTTGAGAATTGTGTAACGGTCCTTCATACATAATGATACTGATACCTTTTTCTCGCATGGAATTTACATGTTACTGATCTATCAGAGAAAAAGAGAACTAAATCGCGTCTGCTTCAAGAAAAGACTTACAAATTTATTCATTTATCATAGGTTTGAACTACAGTATAGACAAAGGTTTAGTACAAGATGGAGAAAAATTCATTCATGATAGTCATAAACCAAGGATTTATAACAATGTTGGATAGTATGTTGCTAAATTAATTTCGTTTGTCGTTTAAAGCCTGTGTTCTTTATAAAAGTAGATCTTTGTAGACAATACAAATTACACAGATTGCTGGATGAATTAATTTCTTTTTTGCTGACTAAAAACTATCATTTTCCACTAAATGGTCCGAAAGTCGACATAATTGTTTTTATCTCATAATATCAACAAAATATCAACGCGCCAGAATTTTTTTTTTAATTAAGCTGTGTCTCTTGAAATATTTAAGTGGGCTTGAGCAACAATATAGTACAGGCGTTAAAAAGGTCATTCAAAAAATCTATAACTGCCGGAACAATTATGATTCTATGCATTTTAAAACACAAAGCACATTTTGGAAAAATCAAGTAGAATGTTTCTTATGCGACATGAAAATTTGTACGCATTATTTGAGAACCTTGGGCTTTAAAATGGATTCCAGCACAAAAAAACTTTGCGAAAGTAGTACCATAGGTATTGATATACAAAATCAGGTAAAAAGTTGTAAATCTCGAGAATCAAAGACGAAGATCAAGTACGTTTACCGGCAGGCTGGCTCTAGAAAGAATATCGTCCCCTAAGTTTGGTGCGGCCGGCCGGCGAATTGAAAAAAAAATGAGTAAAGAGAGAGAGAGAGAGAGAGAGAGAGAGAGAGAGAGAGAGAGAGAGAGAGAGAGAGAGAGAGAGAAAGAGAGTACAGTGTGATAAGAGAGGACTGAAATATTAAGAATAAAGAGGAATAGAATATAGGACGAAAGGCTATAGAAAGGTTAATATGAAAAGTAAAAAAAAAATGAGACGAGCAGAAAGAAATAGAGATGAGAGAGACCAGTGTAAAGGGATAACAATAGACTTTTTACATATCGGCTGGCCCACAGAAGGACAGAAATAAAAGAGTGAGATGAAAGCAGATATGTTATTATTGAAAGACAAAAGAACATAGGCGTGTGATGAATAAGAGATTCACAAGCAAAAGACATGTGTACAGAGAAAAAAAAACAAGCAGATATATCTTATAGAATAGGGAAATATAAATATATACAGAAAGGTTGATAGATACATAGACAGCTAGATTGATAGATCTAGAGATAGGTATACTTAACTATTTTACTCCTCCTTTTTCTCATCTCTTTCTCTCTCTCTCTCTCCCTTTCTCTCAATATCTTTCTCTCTCTCCTCTCATTTGTCCAGGGTGGCCACCTTCACAGCCAGAAGCTCAGCAGTGAACCTCGCCGTCTAGCATTGATTGACTCTGGTCCCGGCAACACTTGGAAGGTCGCAGTGACCTTGCCATGGGACCAGAGAATCTCCATACTGGAGGTTACTCCAGATTCCGTCACACAGCTGGTGAGTGACAGCATATTTTAAGAGACTCCTAGATTATCCAGGATTTTAACTTTGACTTTAAAATCTGAAGTTTCTGTTTGTTTTTACTTTAAGTGATCGCTAGGGTTTTCAGGATTTTGATTCTCTCTTTAAAGCCTGAAGTTTCTGTTAGTTTTCACTTTAAGAGACCCCTAGATTTACTTTAATGTACAATTTCTGTTTGTTTTCACATTTTTATCTCAATCGATTTAACAGCAGTTTCAGCGAGGGACAGTACATTCAACAAAGAAAAGCACTTTTTTTTTCACAAGTGATATTAGTTCATGTCAGTCTTTATGTCTTTTTTAAATGGATGGTTGCTGTATCGAGACGTGGGTTCAGTCGTACGTTAAATCTAGGCTTATGATTGCCTTCAGTGCACTGTTTATTTCTTTATTTTCATTTATTTGCATCTTTAGATCCTTAGATCTAGATCTGTCTGTACCTGTTTGAATTCATTCTTTATTTCAATATTATATTTATTTCAGTCAAAGATGTATCTTCATATCCGATAGAAGCTAGTTAGTTTATACCCTGTAAAAGCATGGGCTTTGTCGTTCTTAGCGATTCATCTTCTTGTCTATTCAACCCAGCACGTAGGTCACTTTTCCTAAAGCTTTATTTATTATTAAATGTAATATTTAGATTGCATTGTTGGCATTATTGTGAAGTAGGCAACTTCTGATATGCCTGTACTTGTTGTAATATTGTATTTTACGTTTTTCGAAGTAACACTTCTATTATTTGTATTGCCAGTATTGTCGGGTTATTCTAAACGTAAAGCAAGACTGCCAGTATGACCACATCAAGTAAAAGTCTCGTGATGTATCCATTTTATTGATGATATATGTATCAAATGGAAAGCAGTATACAATGCTTTGGATGTGAGAATAAATTTTTAGGAAAAATTATCTTAGGTGGGGGGATGTGTAACGCATTGTACTATAAGTTGATCTATTCATTTCCACACCCTTTTTTGGTGCGTAACTATTGGGTAGCGGATCGGCTAGATCTATGTACATTATCTTATTTGGTTGCATAATGTTTGTATTTCAAGCCTAAGAACTTAGTTTTGTTTATTGAACACAGCCCGCACTTGTATGGTCAAGATTCTTCTAGAATCTCCGACTTAGTTCTAGCATAGTAATGATCTCTTCACCCCTTGTTTACCTTTGTTTTGGTTGGTTGCTAATTGCTAATGACGTGTACCGAGAATGTTCTCTTATGATTTATGTAATTCCTTTTCTAAATGATTCGACGAGATTTTGTATAAATAAGAATCCAAATTATATTTAGCCAGTCAACATCATAGAGTTCATAGTGAGTCAAAAACATCGAGTCTACAGTGATTCATCATCAAGTCTACAGTGAATGATTAATGAGTCAACCTACAGATATTGTATAGTCTAGCTCTTATGTTGGATTAAACAGTTTGCAATTTTTACTTGCGGATTTCGGACTTTTTTTTCTACGGACGAGTCGTGTGATTGGCTGTAAATATTTTCAAACCCCTAGACAAACAGAGCCTAACAGATCACCCCCACCACAAAATCTGTTACAGTTTTCTTGTGGCGATTAAAATTACTACACGTACGGAACAATTTACCACATACATCGCATGTGAAACGCTTTTCACCAGTGTGTGTTGTTCTGTGCATTGATAAGGCAGATTTCTCGATAAACCCTTTGCCACAGAAATCACACTGGTGTGGCTTTTGATCACTGTGCCTTTTTTGTGCCTGGTTAAACAACCTCCAGTGTCAAACGTCTTCCAGCACACATCACATCTGAAAGGCATCTCTCCGCTGTGGATTCTTTTGAATCGCTTTAAAGTACCACAGTCTGAAAACGCCTTCTTACATACATTGCACCAGTAAGGTTTTTTTCCCAGTGTGAAATCTCTTATGGTTGAAAACACCAGACAAGTCAATGAACCTCCTGCCACATAAATCACACATGTACGGTTTCTCACCCGTGTGGATTCTTATGTGAGCGGACAAAGTTCTCTTTTCACAAAATCCCTTACCCCATAAGTCACATTTGAAAGGTCTGGCACCTGTATGAGTTCTCAGATGAGTGGATAATGATCCAAGTTGACAAAATTTCTTGCCGCAATCATCACAAGTGTAAAACTTCCCACCATAATGCACTCTGAAGTGAACCAACAATTGTCGCGGCAGAAAAAACCTTTCGCCGCAGTAATCGCATTTAAACAGCTTTGTGTTCTCCAGATTTCCATTGCAGAGTAACATATCTAAGGCCTTTTCTTTTCGTGCTCTGGGTTTTTGTCTAGAATTTTTAGCAAAAGCAGACGAATCACCAAACACTTCAGGGACCTTGCTGGAATGGCCGTGACTGTTCCTTAAGACAGATGTTGTAATTGAACTGTTGTGCTGATCTTTCTCAGCGTTATGTTTCAGATCTTTTAACTGTACACTTTCTGGTCCTGTTCTTTCCACAATTTCAGTGTCTGAACGTAGACTACCAAAGCCAAGACAGGTTGATTCATTCACTGTGAAAGACAAAAATAGAGAAACATTTGCAAAATACTTGCCAGTTTAGTTTTTTTAAGCCATGAAATTTCTTTCACTGAATGTAAATCTATTTATACAACAAGAGTTAACTTGCAAAATAAAAAGTTTGAAAACAAAATTTACACAGTAGTCGGATGACTAACCCAGTCTTCCAGAGACTTCAGTAGTGTGTGTTTAAGAGATGGATGCCTTTATAAATACAGTGAAAACTACATAATTTGAATTGTATGGGAATAGAATAAATCTTCGAATTAAGAGTATTCGAATTATGAAAATGGGTATAACAGATTCTAAGACTCATTGAGTGAGTGTTTACTGAACCTGCAACGAGCAACCCTCCCCTTCCCCCGTACCACTTTGCTATCAGTATCAGTACAGACTTGCTACTGGCACTTAATTGTTAATGTATCTGCTCCCTTCTTAATTTGTTAGCGCACTGATCTGCCTTTCTTGGGCAGTGATTGGCATTGCTTGGTGCTTGAGAGATGCATGTAGCACTTTTGTGATGCCTTATGAGGTGGTATTCGAATTAAGAGAATCAATTCAGAAATACTTCAAAATACGAGTCCGATTCTAACAAAGCCAAAGAAAAAAACAAAAACAAAAACAAAACAAAAAAAACTATCATCTTGCAAAATTCGGTTTATGAGAAATTCGAATAATCAGAAGTCAGTTTTTGAGGTTTCCACTGTAGTGAGCAATTACTTTCCTTATTAGTTACTATTACATTACATACAATAGTAGGTACCTGCCAGGATTGCCCGGACCTGGTGTCTATACGAGAGGTAAATACAGTCAAGTCGGCTTATTTCGAAGTCATTCTGATAAAAAAAGGACTTCGAATTATCGGAAATTGGAATTATCAGAATACACAGAGAAAGGGAATTAAAAAAAAGGTGGATGACAGATCAGGAATGCCATACACGTAGAAGTTTGCAGGGGGGTCGGGGTGGGCCTAACCCCTTTCTCTCTTGTAGCCTTACTGCAGACTTTTGCCTGTAACGTAGGTGGGCAAACACACACACCAGAATCGCTTGTTTTGCGGAGTATAGCACTACATGTACTTTGTTTTACGAGCCTGGAAAAGTGCTTTCACTGTGTCACTCAGAATAGAAAAAAATCACGCCAAATTCGCTTCGAATGAACCGGATACTTATTTCAAAATTCGAATTAACCGACATATTTTAATAAAGCTTAAAAAGAGAAATATTCAGTAAAATTAATCGACTTCGAACTATTCAAGAATTTGAACTATCCGGATTTGATTTATTTGGACTCAACTGCACATGTTTGCAACTTTGGTTTACCTTTTGTTTTGGTTTTGTTTTTTTTTTTCTTTTTTTTTAAACAATATTTCTTCCATTCTCTTTTTTTTATTTTTACTTTTATCAACAACAAAATGATCAATAAAATTTGAACCCCAACTACACAACAAAGTATGTGGCATTTTCTTTCAAAAGAGGAGCATGAATTATGTGCCGTGTGCTGTGCGTGTTGTTCATTTTATTACTAAAGCTAAGCCTAAAAGCCATTTTCCACGTCTTCTTACTTGACCGTTCTTTTTCTCTCCTGTGACAAGTTCTCAATCTTACATTTGTTTCTGTCCTTCTCTTCTGTGACAAGTTCTCAATCTTACATTTGTTTCTGTCCTTCTTTACTTGATCTCTGTAGATCTCGATAGAGCCTGCTTAATCTTATTTTTTCTGCAAAATTCTGGCCTCACTCACTCTACTTCATTAATTTGGCCCGCCTCAAGTTTTGTTTCCAATGTGAAGGTCGTATGACTAGACAGGTATTGTTTTAGGTCTTTTAGATAGAGCTAAACTGCAGTGGATTCTTGAAAAAAAAATTTAGAGACCTTAGATTGTCAGAAGATTGATTGAAGAACACCAACTAATAAAATCCAATGTACGGACTGGACTAGGTCTATAGTTCTACACATATGCCTGATACACCACGTGTAAGGCTTGCATCCATGCAACCCAAATAGGGGGGAGGGGGGCGTTAAAAACAAATTATGCCAGTCCCAGTATTGTATTGTCATGACGAGCATTTTTTTGTTTTAATTGGAGTAGGCCTACATCATGGTACATGATTTTGCGTTTGCCCTACCCTAACCCTCCCCTCCCCTCTAGGGCCTACCATCACCTTGAATTCTCATGGCATATCACCAAATCAAAGCTTTGTTTTGATTGGTTGCTATTTTAGAGCACATTGCTAATGACGTGTACCAAGAATATTCTCTTCTGGATGGTTTGACTACATTTTTTATTAATAAGAGTCAAAATTATGTTTAGGCAGTCAACATTAAGTCTACCTTCAGTGATTATTAAGTCCACCTACAGACAGTGATTGTTAAGTAAACATCAAGTTAAATTACATTGAGTTTAAGAGTGTACAGTAATTATAGAGTCAAGCTCTAGTGTTGGATTAAACAGTTTGCAATTTTTACTTGCCGACTTCAGACTTATTTTCTACGGACGAGTCGTGTGATTGGCTGTGTATATTTTCATACCCCAAGACAAACAGAGCCTAACAGATCAGTCCCGTATAAATGTGTTACACACACCCTACGAGTAATACGTGTGTTACCTTGAGAATCTCTCAGATCATATTGAGGCTGAGCAAACTGAGGTGTTTCTTTATCTCCCAACATCTGATTGTGGAGGGCTTCATCAGCAGCATTGTTGATTCTATGGCAAGACTGAAAAAAAAATGAAATTAGTCAGCAGTTTAAAGTGATGAAAAATAAAAAAAAAAGTTGCTGTTCGTTTTAGCTCCAATCCCTCTTCTTGATGGAAACCTTTGAACTGATTTAAATTTGGTCTTGCCTCACAGAAATCCTGTGAAATAAAAAAAATGTCAGATTCTGCAATTTTCTTTTTAAATTACTTTTTCATCTCTTTATCTTTGTTTAGCTGTGTGTGTTCATCTTATTCTTTCTCTGTATGTATCTATGGTCACTGTCTGTCTGTCTGTCTCTTTCTCTCTCTGTGTCTAAATCCAAATAGAAAAGCAAAAACACCACACTTGGAGGACAACTTTGTGATTATAAAGGATCCAAAAAGGACGCGTGTGTGTCTGTAAGTAGTGTGAAACTGGGTCTTACAAGAGACAGGCACAAAACTTTATAACTACGGGACTAAAAAAAGAAACAACATAAGTAAAGATTTCATATATAAACGTTTCGCCTTTAATTTTGCTTTATCACATTGTCTGATGAAGCCACAATGAAGGCGAAATGTTTATACGTTGAATCTACACTTGTTTTGTTTCTCTTTTTAGACCCTCTCTGTCTGTCTGTCTGCCTGTCTGTCTGTCTGTCTGTCTGTCTCTCTGTCTCTCTCTCTCTCTCTCTCTCTCTCTCTCTCTCTCTTTTTCTCTCTCTCTCTCTCTCTCTCTCTCTCCCCTCTCTCTCTTTTTCTCTGAAGATGAATTAAAGAAACGAAAACTCATCAATAATTTGATGAATAGAAATGCTGAAAAACACAAAAAGTTACAAAACTATGCTTACTCTCACTTCCTCTTGACACGTTTCATTGTTGTCAGCACTTCCGACATTCTCTTCTGATGTACCACAAGGTGACATATCTTCGGCAAGAGATTGGTTACCGATCCTGTAGTCACCGTGGGCTTCTTGACGGAAGAAATTTTTTAAAAAGTTATAATTTTGACTACTTTAAAGCAAAAACTGCAGTTTGTAAGAACTAGAAGCTCAAGAAGGAGTGGTGTCATAATAATTTAATCAAAGTTGAAGAAAAAAAATGGTACATGAGAATAATAAACAACACAAAATAGTCAAATTTAACTTTGATCACCTTAAATATCCCTTATTCATCCCCATGAAAAAAAATATACATATATATATATATATATATATATATATATATATAGAGATAGATAGATAGATAGATAGATAGATAGATAGATAGATAGATAGATAGACAGATAGGTAGATTTTTTTCTGCTTTACATGATAAACTTGCATCATAAATGACACAAGTTTGTAAAGGAAAAAAAAACGAAAATTTTCGATGCAATTTTTTTAAAATTATGAAATGTTCAATTTGTTTGCCATCCTGCCCAAATCACCGGCATAACACCATATCACATTGAAGGGTGTTGACATATACGTTTCTCTGCTTCTAAAATGTTAAAATAAAAAAAGTAATATATATATATATCAGTTTTCTTTTAGTACAGAAGACATATTTTAAAACTGGGGAAAGACAGAAAAAAATTATACCCAGCTTAACCTCAATTGACAGTAGATAATTTCCTTCTTTTATGTTGTTTTTTTTTCAAATCAAAATTTCCGATATCCTGACTTTTCACAGCTGATTTTGGAATCTTTAATGTATTAATACATCCAATACCTTCTGAGTTTGAAGAGAAACTTCTATGAAACGCAGTGCCTGCCTGAAGATACATCCCTGCTCCATCTGGTGGATTTGGGCTTGCCCCTTTCTGATCATTTTTTTTGATTTGCTGAAAATGCCTTGATCTCAGAGCCTCTATATGTTTTGTTTCCTCTAAAAGGGCATGTCTTGTTTTTAAATCTGGGGAAATCGTTTTCATATTTGGTATTTGGTATTAAGAAAAACGGTCAGAGCTTCGTCTCTCTTGGGATAACATTGCTGGTTCTTCTTTACATTTGAAGATTTTCACATTTTCTTTCTTGACTATACATGTTCTTTCAGAATCTGGTGTTCTGTCTTGAGACAAGGACTCACTGGTTGGTTTCTCATCTAAAACCAAACTCTTTGTTCTTTTGCAATGGATAAACTAGAGACACTTGGTTTTGTATCTAAAAATTAATGCAAACTGGAGACATCGGGTTTTGCATCATAACACAAACTGTGGACATCTGATTCCTCGGTAAGAGCTAAACTATTTAGTTCACATTTCACACCACGGCCCAAACTCTCCGCCACATTGCTTCCAGGATGATCAAGCTCCCTTACAGGCGAGCCTTCAGATCTCAATCTCATTCTGCTGAAGTCTATTGAAACATAAAAAAACAGATACTGAATTCGCAATATCTTTTGTGAGAATTTGTTTTTCAAAAAAAAAAAACAAAAAAAAAACCTATTTATTTATGACATATCCAACTATAAAAATTAATATTAGAAAAAAAATCAAATCTTATTTAAAACATAAATAATCAAATCATCTTTGACTTTCAAGAACAAAATTTTAGTTCTGAGAATATGCTATATAAATATCTTTTATATCTGAAGCTTTATTCAATTTATAAACAATTTTTTTTCAGGTTAACATTGAGAGCAAAATAAATCAATAAAAATGCATTTACCAGGAAAGAAGGAAAAAAAATTATAATACAAATTAAAAAAAAATTCTGGACTATCAATGAAGTCTTTGAAAGGAACCGAAAGATTGCTGTTGTGTATTTTCAATCCCATTTAAGCAATTCTGACAAAGTATTGCTTCAATGATATTCATAGCTTGGTTTGGTTATATACATGTTGCCTTATTAAAATTATTTTCTTTTGTGTTAAATTGATGCAACCTTATAAGATGATATGACATTTAATGTCAGCTTTAAAGAAACAAAGTTGCTACAGCAGGTTATATACGAAAATTCAAAATTCTTTTCATTGAATGTTATAAATAAATTGTGAATTAATTAGATATTGGTAATGATGAAAGTCAATATTTTATTTTACTTCTTTTAATTACACTTCTCATTTTTAACACTTAGACATAATAGCTTGACACAATTTTTATAAAATTTTAATGAATCTAGGAAACTTAGCAATTAAATTTTGGAGAGAGGAGAAAAAAAACGAAAATGAAAAACAAAGCGGCAAAGTTGTAAAATGCTCTACTTACCCAGTCCCTAGCGTTTTAAAAAAAGTTGTTCTATTTTATTTTTAATACACTGCAAAATTTTTACAAATCAATTTATTAAAAAAGAAATCTAACACTTTTTTACTAATGACAGCTTTCATAAATTTCACTTCAGCACCAAATGAAAATAAAACAAAAGTTGAGCTGAGTAATTACTGTGCGCTTGATATTTGAATTTTTAAAAACAATTAAAAATAATATATTTTCATCTACTGTTTTTATTTTTAACTAAGCAATTATATCCCTGTAAATCTCACGCTATACATATTTTTTTTATTATGTGAAACAGAGAATGATTCTGTCGTTTAATTACTAGAAATGTTTTAAGTCTATCTGAGAAATCAAGTATGCCACGGGTGCCTTGGCCCAGGGATCAGGCTAGCTTGACCGCATAGTGACTCTGTCTTCGGACCAAGTGTCGTTTGCATCTAAGTATGAGTCTAGACAATAAATACAAGACCGAGACCAAGATTAAGATTAGAACGTATTTTTGGATACTTATAAAAAGGTAGATTATTATTCTATCTAGCCTAATCAGTTTTACAAAACTAGATCTAGATCTAATGCTGAAATCTCTTCTTCTGAGGCATAGATCTAGATCTAGATCTACAAGCGTGGTCAGATCTAATTCATGAGAAAATCTAAATCTAGATCTAGCTCCTAGGAGTCCAGTTCCATTTTTGTTTTAAATTTTCAAAGACATTCTAAAACAATTTTAGTACCTGCCAAAGCTCACTCTAAACACACACACAAAAAAAAGAAAATCGCAAAAGTTGGGATGAATGAAACCTATAAGGGTGACAGAGTCTAAATTTGCGTCATGCAGGCTGTAGAAACCTAGGCTGCTTTTGTTCTTAGGAGAGTTAGGTAACGTACTGCCTTTGTATCGTCTCTCTCTCTCTCTCTCTCTCTCTCTCTCTCTCTCTCTCTCTCTCTCTCTCTCTCTCTCTCTAAAATAGATCTAGATTATACGTATGTCTTAAAATATTATTTCATGAAAAGTTGTAACATATTTTCAATTGTAAGGTTGCATTGAATTGAAACGATGCCATTTACACAAAAAATTTATATGCGTTACACTACAATTTCTCACTGTTAAAAATCAGTTTACTTATACTGTGACCATCCTCTATCTCAAGTTAGTATGCCTTTCTGGTCCCGTAAATATGAAGTTGTGTGCCTGTCTCTTTTTAGCCTAAGTATGCTACTATTTACAGACACGCGCGCGTCCTTTTCGATCATTCGTAATGACCATGTTATCCTCCATGTGTGGTGTTTTGGCCTATCAATTTGGATTTATGGCTGCAAAACCACGGCCATTCTCGCCCTAAGCGAAACAAGTTTTCAGTCTGTTCAAGCCAGAACGAAAGTCCTGTCTACCAAACGTTGGTTCTATATTTTTAACGTGCCAGGTCTTGCTTCATCAAGAAAGTTGTGTGTTTGACCTCGTCAACACCATTTTTATCTTTATGCCTTTACGCCTTTCAACTTACATGTTGATTTGGGGTCAAATCTCTTATACAAAAAATATATTTTTCCCCAAAATTTTCAAAATCCAGTGACCTTTTTGTTGATAAAATAAAGGTAAAGAAATTCCGATTTTGGTACAATGAATTTATGGTATATTGTTTCAAGAGGTTAACACGTTTTTAAACACAGGGCTCCGTCTTTCCACCGGCTAAGAAAACAGTTCAGTACCAGATACGAGAGCAGGCAAACAGTTCCAGACATGACACTCCTGAAAGGATAGACATATCCTCTCGATAGATTGCTAAAACTCTTTTGCGGAACTGTTCCACATAGCGGTAAGAATTTCAGATGAGATAATTTAAATTTCTGACAAAACAGCCCATCTTTGAAGATAGTGACACTTTTCTTTCCCCCTCCCCTCCTCCCTGTATGTTTCCCCAACAAATCTCTACAAGACTCT
>JAWDGP010003479.1:0-5000 GCA_033675545.1 Elysia crispata
AGAGGGAGAGAGAGAGAGAGAGAGAGAGAGGGAGAGAGAGAGAGAGGGAGAGAGGGTTAGAGAGAGGACGAGAGAGAGAAAGAGAGAGACAGAGGGAGACAGAGAGTCAGAGGGAGAGAGACATAGAGACAGAGAGACAGAGAGAGAGTGAGACAGACAGAGAGAGAGAGAGGGAGAGAGAGAGACAGACAGACAGACAGAGAGAGAAAGAGAGAGAGAGAAATACTACACACTACACACTAGTCTTGATGTGTTAGCGAGTGCAAAAAGTACAAAATCTTACATAAGAGAACTTTAAATTTTCTGCAGACCAAAGAAAAAAGAATAAAGCCTAACTTAGTAAAATCTTCACACCATTGTGATGAGAATTTCGTTATTGCGTTCTTTGTATGTGTGTGTGTGGGGGGGGGATTAATTCTTCTTTTGGTCAATTTTAGTTATGACCTAAATAGATTTTATAGTCCGTACATTTTAGTGAATTCTTCGTTGTTTCCTGTGTTACTAATAAGTTTAAAGCTTCAAGCATATGTTGGGAATAAGAGCGTAAAGAAATTCTTCTAGAAAAACAACTTCTATGATTTTATCCGGAAATATAATAAGTAAATGCTTCTTTAAAGAAAAAAACCTAAGTTGCAGTTAATCAGCAATCAGAACACAGAGGAAAATATTAAAGTTCGATAAGTTTGAATAACCCTCTTCAATGCAAAGTAAAAATACGAAGGAAACTTACCTTCCACATCATCCATATACCATTCGTTGAAAAGCAATAAAAATCAATATAATCCACTGCAGAGTAAAGAAAATATCTACGTTAGGAATAGAGAGGGTGATAAAAAACACGAATTTCTATCGAACTCTTTGACGGCTTGCTGCTAGAGTCTAGGGAAAAGGTTCGAGTGAGTGAAAGGTTTTACACAGAAATAATCACAAAGTCACAAGAATTCACCACAGGTTTAAATCCACACATATTTTGGGAGAAATGATTGTCTAACATTGGGTCATGAAAATTTATATTTTTAAGCATGCCCCGTCATAAAAATTTATATTTTTAAGCCTGCCCCGCCCTCAAGTCCATGATTTTGATTGGTCATAGATTTCTTCTAAATCGAACAGCTTCTATAGGTCTAGTCTGAGGTGACACGCCTGCCTCACAATAGACAAGGTGGGCTTCTATTGTTCAAGACTTTGATTGTTTCAATAATACGCTAACTTAAGTTAAAGGCGACAAGAGGGTCACCTCTTTTTGATGTGGGTGCACTGACCAGCGGTCAGTTGATCCTAATTTTCAGTCCATTTTAATCCAGCCCTTTCATAGGGTGTCAAAAGGTGTAGGTAAAACCAACATCTCAGTGCCTAGCGCCGGACTGGCGCTGACATTAAACAAATACCTGGACAATACTTGGAGGCTGTGCTCTACGTGAGCAGTTCCTTTCATTGATCTGAGCAAAGATCTTATATTGCAATATTATCATTGATTCTGCTAGTCACACTAATCCGAAGATGAACCTACATTTATTTAAAAAAGAAATAAAAAAGTGTAATAAAAAATGGAGCAAAAAATAAATAAATAAAATTAAAAGGGTGAGAGAGAGAGAGAGAAAAAGAGAGAAAAGAGATAGATAGATAGAAAGATAGAGAGAGAAAGAGAGAGAGAGCGAGAGAGAGAGAAAGAGAGAGAGAAAAAGAGAGAGAGAGAGAGGGAGAGAGAGAGAGAGAGAGAGAGAGAGAGAGAGATGCAAAGAAGAGGTAAAATAAAACAAGTACAATAAGAATAAATAAGAGGAACGAGAACATGTTACTGTCAAATCAGGTGAAGTAAAAATAATAAAATAAAAAAAACAACGACGGAAATTTGGATTTAGTACCCTACTTCTCACACCACCCTTGCCACTGGTTACACGGGCGGCAAGGGCCACCGCAGCTGCAAGTCCAGAATAGGATTAGATAGCCACAGCAGACGCTGTAGTGAAACTAAATGCATATTGCCGTTGTCTCACAAGTCAGAAGGTTGCCATCATCAATTAGCTTCTAAACAAACTAAAATTATATAGCTGGTTTATTTCTATTTTTCTCAATCAATCTGAATGTTGAAAGGTGTCGCCTGACATCTTGAACACAGTCTTCTAGAGCGTCCAGGGTCTCTGACCACAGCCTCAACGATGGGTTAACATAGTTGGGCTTCTCATCTTGAGAGCCCTGGCAAATTTGTGTGACAGAATAATTTGCATCGAAGGAACCTTGTTCAAAAGACAATTTTTTGACTATTTAAAACATTGAATAGGTTGTGATTCTTACATCATTATTTTTCTTAATTAACGAAAATAAAATCTTTGTTATCTTTCATTTAACTGATTTTTTTTTAATAAGTAATATACACGTCCAAACACCGTTATTACTTTGTGTGAGCTTATTATTTTTTTCCCCATAAATGTACAAAATGTCATTTTCACGAGGTTGAAGCACTTTTTTTTTTACCTAACCCTCGTGTTGATGGTGCAGTCGTTAGAGCATTAGATTGGTTGTCCTATCCTCGACTTAGCCAATTTTTTGTAATCGTTTTGATTCTCCCGTGTCCTATCCTCGACTTAACCAATTTTTTGTAATCGTTTTGATTCTCCCGTGTCCTATCCTCGACTTAGCCAATTTTTTGTAATCGTTTTGATTCTGTTCTTATCCATTCAGCCCTTCCTTGGTTTAAGTAAAGCCCGCTGTCTCCGTGTAGAATTGTGCGTGGAAGTAAGAATATCTGACCGAAGAACTGATAGACAGCGGTTCACATCAGAGCCAGTCTATTCTGGAGTTCAGGCCTACTTGGATAAGCAGCTTAGAATGGTTTAGTGGAAATAATGTTGCCTTCTTTCATTTCTAAAAAAAATCAAATACAAAGTTTATTGATGGAAAAAAATTGAATAATTTTATACCGTTGTTCTGCAACTAAGTTTTGTTTATAATATTACGTCTTAAATAATCATTTATCTGTTAAAGTTTTAATTACTTTTTTCTTCTTTTCAAAATCAAAATAAATAATATAATAAATATTGAACTAAACAATGTATAAGAAAGGTCAGCTATTCTTTTTTTCAAATATCAGTTTATTGATAGAACCTTTTAAATGCTCATAATTTTGAGAACGAAAAAAAGATGGGCGTTTTAGATTCCAACAATGCAGTGCACTTTTAGACTTTTTGTGCTTGTGACATTAAAGTTTAACATTGAACATTCAGAAGATCTTTGAACAAGTTGGAACAAACAAAATTGACTTAACTGGGTTTTTGTTTGTTTGTTTGTTTGTTTATCTACTGACATCGAAGTGTTGAGAGAAAGCAGTGAGAGCGGGGCATGAGGTATGTTTCAAGCTATGGATCCATCCACTTAGTTCCCAGTAGATTTTACACATCACCAGAGATTTTCAACAAGGGATGGGTGAGGGTTGCTGAAATAAGATCTTACTCTACCACCGGATGACTCATCTAGGGTTCTAACCCGAAACTCTGCCATTTTTAAAGTTATCTGGATGTTAAGGAATGACCTGTAAAAAAATAACCAGTTTTGCATGCACCGCTTCATGGGATGTTATTGTTTCAGTCAGTGTGAGTGTCAGAACGCTACAATCTTTTTCTACTCTCGTCTGTTCTTTCTCTGAACATATTGTTCCGTGAAAAATGTTTAAGTTTCTTGGAATTGCCTCAGATTGTTAATTGCTATACTCTGCCTTTCTCTGTCTAAAATATATTCTATCCATTGTGAAAATAATGCATGTTAGATGCACGTAAAAATAAATTTAAGGAGGTTTAGGTGCCTAACTTCAGCCATATCTGGTGGTGGTTAGAGACTAAAGGTAGATTAATGGCATTGCCTGCATTGGGCTGCTCTCCTCAACCTAGTTTTATTATGTGTAGAATTAAACTAATGTCTCCTCGTTGTACTTTGTCGGTTACACAAACAGTAAAGTTATCAATAAACAGTGTGCTAAGATTGAGATATTTTCATGGTTGGAAAAGCGCTTTTCACCCTCTCCCCTCTCTCCAGATATTTATTTAGATCTATCTTATTATGAATCTTTCTCTCTTTAGTCCTTTTCAAAATCCAGAGTCTTGAGATTTTCTTGTAGTGGGGTCCAAGTTAATGACAGGTGGATCTTGAAAGAAATTTTTCTTTTTGAATTGTACAATGATTACCAACAAAAAGAGCTTAATTTTTATAATATAATTATAATGATAAAGATAATACGTTTTAACTCAGTATCGACCATTCACTTTATCTTCAGCTGCCTTTTTCTATAAGGTAATGAAGGAGGCTATTACTTGTGTGATCTTAAGGAATAAAAATGTTTTGTGGGTTGAATGATTATCATTTTTTTTTCGTTTTCACGCAGAACTTGTGAAAAAGATCCTCACAAGGAAGAACAATCACGAGTTTTGTACCATCGTCATGGCCGAGTTACTAAAAACTGAAGAAGCATAACATTTCACTCACCCAGTCTCCTGCTGGACTTTTCACATTTTTCAAAACACCACGAAACATGTGAAAACAACAGGTCCATCAAAACTTTACGCCCACATTTTTTTTGAACAATAACACATTAACTATATAAAAAGTCTAACATATTGTATAACACTTGATGTTACGTTTTAAAACAGCTCGTCTTCCCAAACCTTGATTGTACCATTCTGTGACATTGTGACTTTACAAGTTACACGATAAGATGGATTTTCTACAATTATGTGGGCTCGACTCACACACACTTTGTGACATTGTGACATTACATGTTACACGTGAAGATGGAATTTCTACCCACAGCTTGACTCACACACACTTTGTGACATTGTGACTTTACATGTTACACGTGAAGATGGAATTTCTACCCACAGCTTGACTCACACACACTTTGTGACATTGTGACTTTACATGTTACACGATAAGATGGAATTTCTACCCACAGCTTGACTCACACACACTTTGTGACATTGTGACTTTACATGTTACACGTGAAGATGGAA
>JAWDGP010003479.1:10000-32493 GCA_033675545.1 Elysia crispata
CCTGAACCAACCAACAACTAGATCTAGCTACTTTCTTTTCTCTTGATCAAACCAACAACTAGATCTAGCTACTTCCTTTTCTCCTGATCCAACCAACAACTAGATCAAGCTACTTTCTTCTCTCCTGATCCAACGTACCACTAGATCCAGCTACTTTCTTTTCTCCTGATCCAACCAACAACTAGATCTAGCTACTTTCTTCTTTCCAGATCCAACCAACAAATAGATCCAGCTACTTTCTTTTCTCTTCATCCAACTAACAACTAGATCTATCTAGTTCCTTTTCTCCTGATCCAACCAACAAGTAGATCCAGCTACTTTCTTTTCTCTTTATCCAACTAACAACTAGATCTAGCTACTTTCTTTTCTCCTGATCCAACGAACCAATAGATCCAGCTACTTCCTTATCTCCTGATCCAACCAACAACTAGATCCAGCTACTTTCTTTTCTCCTGATCCAACGAACCACTAGATCCAGCTACTTCCTTTTCTCCTGATCCAACGAACCACTAGATCCAGCTACTTCCTTTTCTCCTGATCCAACCAACAACTAGATCTAGCTACTTTCTTCTCTCCTGATCCAACCAACAACTAGATCCAGCTACATTCTTTTCTCTTGATCCAACCAACAACTAGATCTAGCTACTTTCTTCTCTCCTGATCCAACCAACAACTAGATCCAGCTACTTCCTTTTCTCCTGATCCAACCAACAACTAGATCCAGCTACTTTCTTTTCTCCTGATCCAACCAACAACTAGATCCAGCTACTTTCTTTTCTCCTGATCCAACCAACAACTAGATCCAGCTACTTCCTTTTCTCCTGATCCAACCAACAACTAGATCTAGCTACTTCCTTTTCTCCTGATCCAACCAACAACTAGATCTAGCTACTTTCTTCTCTCCTGATCCAACCAACAACTAGATCTAGCTACTTTCTTCTCTCCTGATCCAACCAACAACTAGATCCAGCTACTTTCTTTTCTCCTGATCCAACCAACAACTAGATCCAGCTACTTTCTTTTCTCCTGATCCAACGAACCACTAGATCCAGCTACTTCCTTTTCTCCTGATCCAACCAACAACTAGATCTAGCTACTTTCTTCTCTCCTGATCCAACCAACAACTAGATCTAGCTACTTACTTTTGTTATTATCAAAATAACAACTAGATCTAGCTAATTTCTTCTCTCTTGATCCAACCAACAACTAGATCTAGCTACTTTCTTCTCTCCTGATCCAAACAACAACTAGATCTAGCTACTTCCTTTTCTCCTGATCCAACCAACAACTAGATCTAGCTACTTCCTTTTTTCCTGATCCAACCAACAACTAGATCTAGCTACTTCCTTTTCTCCTGATCCAACCAACAACTAGATCTAGCTACTTTCTTCTCTCCTGATCCAACCAACAACTAGATCTAGCTACTTTCTTTTCTCTTGATCCAACGAACCACTAGATCCAGCTACTTCCTTTTCTCCTGATCCAACGAACCACTAGATCCAGCTACTTCCTTTTCTCCTGATCCAACCAACAACTAGATCTAGCTACTTTCTTCTCTCCTGATCCAACCAACAACTAGATCCAGCTACTTCCTTTTCTCCTGATCCAACCAACAACTAGATCTAGCTACTTCCTTTTCTCCTGATCCAACCAACAACTAGATCTAGCTACTTCCTTTTCTCCTGATCCAACCAACAACTAGATCTAGCTACTTCCTTTTCTCCTGATCCAACCAACAACTAGATCCAGCTACTTTCTTTTCTCCTGATCCAACCAACAACTAGATCTAGCTACTTTCTTTTCTCCTGATCCAACCAACAACTAGATCTAGCTACTTTCTTTTCTCCTGATCCAACCAACAACTAGATCCAGCTACTTCCTTTTCTCCTGATCCAACGAACCACTAGATCCAGCTACTTCCTTTTCTCCTGATCCAACCAACAACTAGATCCAGCTACTTTCTTTTCTCCTGATCCAACCAACAACTAGATCTAGCTACTTTCTTCTCTCCTGATCCAACCAACAACTAGATCCAGCTACATTCTTTTCTCTTGATCCAACCAACAACTAGATCTAGCTACTTCCTTTTCTCCTGATCCAACCAACCACTAGATCCAGCTACTTTCTTTTCTCCTGATCCAACCAACAAATAGATCTAGCTACTTTCTTTTCTCCTGATCCAATTAACAACCAGATCTAGCTACTTTCTTTACTCCTGATCCAACCAGCAGCTAGATCTAGCTACTTTCTTTTCTCCTGATCCAACCAACAACTAGATCTAGCTACTTCCTTTTCTCCTGATCCAACCAACAACTAGATCCAGCTACTTCCTTTTCTCCTGATCCAACCAACAACTAGATCCAGCTACTTTCTTTTCTTCTGATCCAACCAACAACTAGATTCAGCTACTTTCTTTATTCTTGATCCAACCAACAAATAGATCTAGCTACTTCCTTTTTCTCCTGATCCAATCAACAACTAGATCTAGCTACTTTCTTCTCGCCTGATCCAACCAACAACTAGATCTAGCTACTTCCTTTTCTCCTGATCCAACCAACAACTAGATCCAGCTACTTCCTTTTCTACTGATCCAACGAACCACTAGATCCAGCCACTTCCTTTTCTCCTTATCCAACAAAAAACTAGATCCAGCTACTTTCTTTTCTCCTGATCATACGAACCACTAGATCTAGCTACTTTCTTTTCTCCTGATCCAACGAACCACTAGATCCAGCTACTTCCTTTTCTCCTGATCCAACCAACAACTTGATCTAGCTAATTTCTTCTCTCCTGATCCAACCAACAACTAGATTCAGCTACTTTCTTTTCTCCTGATCCAACGAACCACTAGATCTAGCTACTTCCTTTTTTCCTGATCCAACCAACAACTAGATCTAGCTACTTCCTTTTATCCTGATCCAACCAACAACTAAATTTAGCTACTTCCTTTTTTCCTGATCCAACCAACAACTAGATCTAGCTACTTTCTTCTCTGCTGATCCAACCAACAACTAGATCTAGCTACTTTCTTCTCTCTTGATCCAACCAACAACTAGATCTAGCTACTTTCTTCTCTCCTGATCCAACCAACAACTAGATCCAGCTACTTCCTTTTCTCCTGATCCAACCAACAACTAGATCTAGCTACTTTCTTTTCTCCTGATCCAACCAACAACTAGATCCAGCTACTTCCTTTTCTCCTGATCCAACCAACAACTAGATCTAGCTACTTTCTTCTCTCCTGATCCAACCAACAACTAGATCTAGCTACTTTCTTTTCTCCTGATCCAACCAACAACTAGATCTAGCTACTTCCTTTTCTCCTGATCCAACCAACAACTAGATCTAGCTACTTCCTTTTTTCCTGATCCAACCAACAACTAGATCTAACAACTTCCTTTTCTCCTGATCCAACCAACAACTAGATCAAGCTACTTTCTTCTCTCCTGATCCAACGAACCACTAGATCCAGCTACTTCCTTTTCTCCTGATCCAATCAACAACTAGATCTAGCTACTTTCTTCTCTCCTGATCCAACCAACAACTAGATCCAGCTACTTTCTTTTCTCTTTATCCAACTAACAATAGATCCAGCTACTTCCTTTTCTCCTGATCCAACCAACAACTAGATCCAGCTACTTTCTTTTCTCCTGATCCAACGAACCACTAGATTGAGCTACTTCCTTTTCTCCTGATCCAACGAACCACTAGATCCAGCTACTTCCTTTTCTCCTGATCCCACTAACAACTAGATCTAGCTACTTTCTTCTCTCCTGATCCAACCAACAACTAGATCCAGCTACATTCTTTTCTCTTGATCCAACCAACAACTAGATCTAGCTACTTCCTTTTTTCCTGATCCAACCAACAACTAGATTTAGCTACTTCCTTTTTTCCTGATCCAACCAACAACTACATCTAGCTACTTTCTTTTCTCCTGATCCAAACAACAACTAGATCTAGCTACTTTCTTCTCTCTTGATCCGACCAACAACTAGATCTAGCTACTTTCTTCTCTCCAGATCCAACCAACAACTAGATCTAGCTACTTCCTTTTCTCCTGATCCAAACAACAACTAGATCTAGCTACTTCCTTTTCTCCTGATCCAACCAACAACTAGATTCAGCTACTTTCTTTTCTCCTGATCCAATTAACAACTAGATCTAGCTACTTTCTTCTCTCCTGATCCAACCAACAACTAGATCCAGCTACTTTCTTTTCTTTTTATCAAACTAACAACTAGATCTAGCTAGTTCCTTTTCTCCTGATCCAACGAACCGTTAGATCCAGGTACTTCCTTTTCTCCTGATTCAAACAACAACTAGACCTAGCTACTTCCTTCTTTCCTGATCCAACCAACAACTAGATCCAGCTACTTCCTTTTTTCCTGATCCAACCAACAACTAGATCTAGCTACTTCCTTTTTTCCTGATCCAACCAACAACTAGATTTAGCTACTTCCTTTTTTTCCTGATCCAACCAACAATTAGATCTAGCTACTTTCTTTTCTGCTGATCCAACGAACCACTAGATCCAGCTACTTCCTTTTCTCCTGATCCAACCAACAACTTGATCTAGCTAATTTCTTCTCTCCTGATCCAACCAACAACTTTCTTTAGATCCAACCAACAATAGATCCAGGTACTTCCTTTTCTCCTAATTCAAACAACAACTAGACCTAGCTACTTCCTTCTTTCCTGATCCAACCAACAACTAGATCCAGCTACTTCCTTTTTTCCTGATCCAACCAACAACTAGATCTAGCTACTTCCTTTTTTCCTGATCCAACCAACAACTAGATCTAACAACTTCCTTTTCTCCTGATCCAACCAACAACTAGATCAAGCTACTTTCTTCTCTAATGATTCAACGAACCACTAGATCCAGCTACTTCCTTTTCTCCTGAACCAATCAACAACTAGATCTAGCTACTTTCTTCTCTCCTGATCCAACCAACAACTAGATCTAGCTACTTTCTTCTCTCTTGATCCAACCAACAACTAGATCTAGCTACTTTCTTCTCTCCAGATCCAACCAACAACTAGATCTAGCTACTTCCTTTTCTCCTGATCCAAACAACAACTAGATCTAGCTACTTCCTTTTCTCCTGATCCAACCAACAACTAGATCTAGCTACTTCCTTTTTTCCTGATCCAACCAACAACTAGATCTAACAACTTCCTTTTCTCCTGATCCAACCAACAACTAGATCAAGCTACTTTCTTCTCTCCTGATCCAACGAACCACTAGATCCAGCTACTTCCTTTTCTCCTGATCCAATCAACAACTAGATCTAGCTACTTTCTTCTCTCCTGATCCAACCAACAACTAGATCCAGCTACTTTCTTTTCTCCTAATCCAACGAACCACTAGATCCAGCTACTTCCTTTTCTCCTGATCCAACCAACAACTAGATCCAGCTACTTCCTTTTCTCCTGATCCAACGAACCACTAGATCCAGCTACTTCCTTTTCTCCTGATCCAACCAACAACTAGATCTAGCTACTTTCTTTTCTCCTGATCCAACCAACAACTAGATCTAGCTACTTCCTTTTCTCCTGATCCAACCAACAACTAGATCTAGCTACTTCCTTTTTTCCTGATCCAACCAACAACTAGATCTAGCTACTTTCTTTTCTCCTGATCCAAACAACAACTAGATCTAGCTACTTCCTTTTTTTCCTGATCCAACCAACAACTAGATCTAGCTACTTCCTTTTCTCCTGATCCAACCAACAACTAGATTCAGCTACTTTCTTTTCTCCTGATCCAATTAACAACTAGATCTAGCTACTTTCTTCTCTCCTGATCCAACCAACAACTAGATCCAGCTACTTTCTTTTCTCTTTATCAAACTAACAACTAGATCTAGCTAGTTCCATTTCTCCTGATCCAACGAACCATTAGATCCAGGTACTTCCTTTTCTCCTGATCCAACCAACAACTAGATCCAGCTACTTTCTTTTCTCCTGATCCAAGGAAACAATAGATCCAGCTACTTCCTTTTCTCCTGATCCAACCAACAACTAGATCCAGCTACTTTCTTTTCTCCTGATCCAATGAACCACTAGATCCAGCTACTTCCTTTTCTCCTGATCCAACGAACCACTAGATCCAGCTACTTCCTTTTCTCCTGATCCAATGAACCACTAGATCCAGCTACTTTCTTTTCTCCTGATCCAACGAAACAATAGATCCAGCTACTTCCTTTTCTCCTGATCCAACCAACAACTAGATCCAGCTACGTTCTTTTCTCCTGATCCAATGATCCACTAGATCCAGCTACTTCCTTTTCTCCTGATCCAACGAACCATTAGATCCAGGTACTTCCTTTTCTCCTGATCCAACCAACAACTAGATCCAACTACTTTCTTTTCTCCTGATCCAACGAAACAATAGATCCAGTTACTTCCTTTTCTCCTGATCAAACAAACAATTTGATGTAGCTACTTTCTTTCCTCCTGATGCAACCAACAACTAGATCCAGCTATTTTCTTTTCTCCTGATCCAACGAACCACTAGATCCAGCTACTTCCTTTTCTCCTGATCCAACCAACAACTTGATCTAGCTAATTTCTTCTCTCCTGATCCAACCAACAACTAGATTCAGCTACTTTCTTTATTCCTGATCCAACCAACAACTAGATCCAGCTACTTCCTTTTTTCCTGATCCAACCACTAACTAGATCTAGCTACTTCCTTTTTTCCTGATCCAACCAACAACTAGATTTAGCTACTTCCTTTTTTCCTGATCCAACCAACAACTAGATCTAGCTACTTTCTTCTCTGCTGATCCAACCAACAACTAGATCTAGCTACTTTCTTCTCTCTTGATCCAACCAACAACTAGATCAAGCTACTTTCTTCTCTAATGATTCAACGAACCACTAGATCCAGCTACTTCCTTTTCTCCTGAACCAATCAACAACTAGATCTAGCTACTTTCTTCTCTCCTGATCCAACCAACAACTAGATCAAGCTACTTTCTTCTCTTTTGATCCAACCAACAACTAGATCTACCTACTTTCTTCTCTCCAGATCCAACCAACAACTAGATCTAGCTACTTCCTTTTCTCCTGATCCAAACAACAACTAGATCTAGCTACTTCATTTTCTCCTGATCCAAACAACAACTAGATCTAGCTACTTCCTTTTCTCCTGATCCAACCAACAACTAGATCTAGCTACTTCCTTTTTTCCTGATCTAACCAACAACTAGATCTAACAACTTCCTTTTCTCCTGATCCAACCAACAACTAGATCTAGCTACTTCCTTTTCTCCTGATCCAATCAACAACTAGATCTAGCTACTTTCTTCTCTCCTGATCCAACCAACAACTAGATCCAGCTACTTACTTTTCTCTTTATCCAACTAACAATAGATCCAGCTACTTCCTTTTCTCCTGATCCAACCAACAACTAGATCCAGCTACTTTCTTTTCTCCTGATCCAACGAACCACTAGATTGAGCTACTTCCTTTTCTCCTGATCCAACGAACCACTAGATCCAGCTACTTCCTTTTCTCCTGATCCAACTAACAACTAGATCTAGCTACTTTCTTCTCTCCTGATCCAACCAACAACTAGATCCAGCTACATTCTTTTCTCTTGATCCAACCAACAACTAGATCTAGCTACTTCCTTTTTTCCTGATCCAACCAACAACTAGATCTAGCTACTTTCTTTTCTCCTGATCCAAACAACAACTAGATCTAGCTACTTTCTTTTCTCCTGATCCAAACAACAACTAGATCTAGCTACTTTCTTCTCTCTTGATCCAACCAACAACTAGATCTAGCTACTTCCTTTTCTCCTGATCCAACCAACAACTAGATCTAGCTACTTCCTTTTCTCCTGATCCAACCAACAACTAGATTTAGCTACTTCCTTTTTTCCTGATCCAACCAACAACTAGATCTAGCTACTTTCTTTTCTCCTGATCCAAACAATAACTAGATCTAGCTACTTTCTTCTCTCTTGATCCAACAAACAACTAGATCTAGCTACTTTCTTCTCTCTAGATCCAACCAATACTAGATCTAGCTACTTCCTTTTCTCCTGATCCAAACAACAACTAGATCTAGCTACTTCCTTTTCTCCTGATCCAACCAACAACTAGATCTAGCTACTTCCTTTTCTCCTGATCCAACCAACAACTAGATTCAGCTACTTTCTTTTCTCCTGATCCAATTAACAACTAGATCTAGCTGCTTTCTTCTCTCCTGATCCAACCAACAACTAGATCCAGCTACTTTCTTTACTCCATATCAAACTAACAACTAGATCTAGCTAGTTCCATTTCTCCTGATCCAACGAACCATTAGATCCAGGTACTTCCTTTTCTCCTGATCCAACCAACAACTAGATCCAGCTACTTTCTTTTCTCCTGATCCAAGGAAACAATAGATCCAGCTACTTCCTTTTCTCCTGATCCAACCAACAACTAGATCCAGCTACTTTCTTTTCTCCTGATCCAATGAACCACTAGATCCAGCTACTTCCTTTTCTCCTGATCCAACGAACCACTAGATCCAGCTACTTTCTTTTCTCCTGATCCAACGAAAAAATAGATCCAGCTACTTCCTTTTCTCCTGATCCAACCAACAACTAGTTCCAGCTACGTTCTTTTCTCCTCATCCAATGATCCACTAGATCCAGCTACTTCCTTTTCTCCTGATCCAACGAAACAATAGATCCAGTTACTTCCTTTTCTCCTGATCAAACAAACAATTTGATGTAGCTACTTTCTTTCCTCCTGATGCAACCAACAACTAGATCCAGCTATTTTCTTTTCTCCTGATCCAACGAACCACTAGATCCAGCTACTTTCTTTTCTCCTGATCCAACGAACCATTAGATCCAGCTTATTAATTTTCTCCTGATCCAACCAACAACTTGATCTAGCTACTTTCTTCCCTCCTAATTCAAACAACAACTAGACCTAGCTACTTCCTTTTTTCCTCATCCAACCAACAACTACATCTAGCTACTTTTTTTTTTCCTTATCCAACCAACAACTAGAACTAGCTACTTTCTTCTCTCCTGATTCAAACAACAACTAGACCTAGCTACTTCCTTTTTTCCTGATCCAACCAACAACTAGATCTAGCTACTTCCTTTTTTCCTGATCCAACCAACAACTAGATTTAGCTACTTCCTTTTTTTCCTGATCCAATCAACAATTAGATCTAGCTACTTTCTTCTCTGCTGATCCAACGAACCACTAGATTGAGCTACTTCCTTTTCTCCTGATCCAACGAACCACTAGATCCAGCTACTTCCTTTTCTCCAGATCCCACTAACAACTAGATCTAGCTACTTCCTTTTTTTCTGATCCAACCAACAACTAGATCCAGCTACATTCTTTTCTCTTGATCCAACCAACAACTAGATCTAGCTACTTCCTTTTTTCCTGATCCAACCAACAACTAGATTTAGCTACTTCCTTTTTTCCTGATCCAACCAACAACTACATCTAGCTACTTTCTTTTCTCCTGATCCAAACAACAACTAGATCTAGCTACTTTCTTCTCTCTTGATCCGACCAACAACTAGATCTAGCTACTTTCCTCTCTCCAGATCCAACCAACAACTAGATCTAGCTACTTCCTTTTCTCCTGATCCAAACAACAACTAGATCTAGCTACTTCCTTTTCTCCTGATCCAACCAACAACTAGATCTAGCTACTTTCTTTTCTCCTGATCCAACCAACAACTAGATCCAGCTACTTTCTTTTCTCCTGATCCAACGAACCAGTAGATCCAGCTACTTCCTTTTCTCCTGATCCAACCAACAACTTGATCTAGCTAATTTCTTCTCTCCTGATCCAACCAACAACTAGATTCAGCTACTTTCTTTATTCCTGATCCAACCAACAACTAGATCCAGCTACTTCCTTTTTTCCTGATCCAACCAACAACTAGATCTAGCTACTTCCTTTTTTCCTGATCCAACCAACAACTAGATTTAGCTACTTCCTTTTTTCCTGATCCAACCAACAACTAGATCTAGCTACTTTCTTCTCTGCTGATCCAACCAACAACTAGATCTAGCTACTTTCTTCTCTCTTGATCCAACCAACAACTAGATCTAGCTACTTTCTTCTCTCCAGATCCAACCAACAACTAGATCTAGCTACTTCCTTTTCTCCTGATCCAACCAACAACTAGATCCAGCTACTTCCTTTTTTCCTGATCCAACCAACAACTAGATCTAGCTACTTCCTTTTTTTCTGATCCAACCAACAACTAGATTTAGCTACTTCCTTTTTTTCCTGATCTAACCAACAATTAGATCTAGCTACTTTCTTCTCTGCTGATCCAACCAACAACTAGATCTAGCTACTTTCTTCTCTCTTGATCCAACCAACAACTACATCTAGCTACTTTCTTCTCTCCAGATCCAACCAACAACTAGATCTAGCTACTTCCTTTTCTCCTGATCCAAACAACAACTAGATCTAGCTACTTCATTTTCTCCTGATCCAAACAACAACTAGATCTAACAACTTCCTTTTCTCCTGATCCAACCAACAACTAGATCAAGCTACTTTCTTCTCTAATGATTCAACGAACCACTAGATCCAGCTACTTCCTTTTCTCCTGAACCAATCAACAACTAGATCTAGCTACTTTCTTCTCTCCTGATCCAACCAACAACTAGATCAAGCTACTTTCTTCTCTCTTGATCCAACCAACAACTAGATCTACCTACTTTCTTCTCTCCAGATCCAACCAACAACTAGATCTAGCTACTTCCTTTTCTCCTGATCCAAACAACAACTAGATCTAGCTACTTCATTTTCTCCTGATCCAAACAACAACTAGATCTAGCTACTTCCTTTTCTCCTGATCCAACCAACAACTAGATCTAGCTACTTCCTTTTTTCCTGATCTAACCAACAACTAGATCTAACAACTTCCTTTTCTCCTGATCCAACCAACAACTAGATCTAGCTACTTCCTTTTCTCCTGATCCAATCAACAACTAGATCTAGCTACTTTCTTCTCTCCTGATCCAACCAACAACTAGATCCAGCTACTTTCTTTTCTCCTGATCCAACGAACCACTAGATTGAGCTACTTCCTTTTCTCCTGATCCAACGAACCACTAGATCCAGCTACTTACTTTTCTCCTGATCCCACTAACAACTACATCGAGCTACTTTCTTCTCTCCTGATTCAACCAACAACTAGATCCAGCTACATTCTTTTCTCTCGATCCAACCAACAACTAGATCTAGCTACTTCCTTTTTTCCTGATCCAACCAACAACTAGATCTAGCTACTTCCTTTTTTCCTGATCCAACCAACAACTAGATTTAGCTACTTCCTTTTTTCCTGATCCAAACAACAACTAGATCTAGCTACTTTCTTCTCTCTTGATCCAACCAACAACTAGATCTAGCTACTTTCCAGATCTAGATCTCATTCTAGATCTAGCTACTCCTCTCCTGATCCAACCAACAACTAGATCCAGCTACTTCCTTTTCTCCTGATCCAACCAACAACTAGATCTAGCTATTTTATTTTCTCCTGATCCACCGAACCACTAGATCCAGCTACTTTCTTTTCTCCTGATCCAAACAACAACTAGATCCATCTACTTCCTTTTTTCCTGATCCAACCAACAACTAGATCCAGCTACTTCCTTTTCTCCTGATCCAACCAACAACTAGATCTAGCTACTTTCTTCTCTCCTGATCCAACCAACAACTAGATCCAGCTACATTCTTTTCTCTTGATCCAACCAACAACTAGATCTAGCTACTTCCTTTTTTCCTGATCGAACCAACAACTAGATTTAGCTACTTCCTTTTTTCCTGATCCAACCAACAACTTGATCTAGCTACTTTCTTTTCTACTGATCCAAACAACAACTAGATCTAGCTACTTTCTTCTCTGCTGATCCAACCAACAACTAAATCCAGCTACTTCCTTTTCTCCTGATCCAACCAACAACTAGATCTAGCTACTTCCTTTTCTCCTGATCCAACCAACAACTAGATCTAGCTACTTCCTTTTCTCCTGATCCAACCAACAACTAGATCTAGCTACTTTCTTCTCTCCTGATCCAACCAACAACTAGATCTAGCTACTTTCTTCTCTCCTGATCCAACCAACAACTAGATCTAGCTACTTTCTTTTCTCATGATCCAACCAACAACTAGATCCAGCTACTTCCTTTTCTCCTGATCCAACCAACAACTAAATCTAGTAACTTTCTTTTCCCCTGATCCAACCAACAACTAGATCCAGCTACTTTCTTTTCTCCTGATCCAACCAACAACTAGATCTAGCTACTTTCTTTTCTCCTGATCCAACCAACAACTAGATCCAGCTATATTCTTTTCTCCTGATCCAACCAACAACTAGATCTAGCTACTTCCTTTTCTCCTGATCCAACCAACAACTAGATCTAGCTACTTTCTTCTCTGGATCTAGCTACTTTCTTTATTCCTGATCCAACTAACAACTAGATCTAGCTACTTCCTTTTCTCCTGATCCAACCAACAACTAGATCTAGCTACTTCCTTTTCTCCTGATCCAACGAACCACTAGATCCAGCTACTTCCTTTTCTCCTGATCCAACTAACAACTAGATCTAGCTACTTTCTTCTCTCCTGATCCAACCAACAACTAGATCCAGCTACTTTCTTTTCTCCTGATCCAACCAACAACTAGATCTAGCTAGTTCCTTTTCTCCTGATCCAACGAACCATTAGATCCAGGTACTTCCTTTTCTCCTGATCCAACCAACAACTAGATCCAGCTACTTTCTTTTCTCCTGATCCAACAAAACAATAGATCCAGTTACTTCCTTTTCTCCTGATCAAACAAACAATTTGATGTAGCTACTTTCTTCTCTCCTGATGCAACCAACAACTAGATCCAGCTATTTTCTTTTCTCCTGATCCAACGAACCACTAGATCCAGCTACTTTCTTTTCTCCTGATCCAACGAACCATTAGATCCAGCTACTTCCTTTTCTCCTGATCCAACCAACAACTTGATCTAGCTACTTTCTTCCCTCCTGATCCAACCAACAACTACATCTAGCTACTTTTTTTTTCCTGATCCAACCAACAACTAGATCTAGCTACTTTCTTCTCTCCTGATCCAAACAACAACTAGACATAGCTACTTCTTTTTTTCCTCATCCAACCAACAACTAGATCCAGCTACTTCCTTTTTTCCTGATCCAACCAACAACTAGATCTAGCTACTTCCTTTTTTCCTGATCCAACCAACAACTAGATCTAGCTACTTCCTTTTTTCCTGATCCAACCAACAACTAGATCTAGCTACTTTCTTCTCTCCAGATCCAACCAACAACTAGATCTAGCTACTTCCTTTTCTCCTGATCCAACCAACAACTAGATCTAGCTACTTTCTTCTCTCCTGATTCAAACAACAACTAGACCTAGCTACTTCCTTTTTTCCTGATCCAACCAACAACTAGATCCAGCTACTTCCTTTTTTCCTGATCCAACCAACAACTAGATCTAGCTACTTCCTTTTTTCCTGATCCAACCAACAACTAGATTTAGCTACTTCCTTTTTTCCTGATCCAACCAACAACTAGATCTAGCTACTTTCTTCTCTGCTGATCCAACCAACAACTAGATCTAGCTACTTTCTTCTCTCTTGATCCAACCAACAACTAGATCTAGCTACTTCCTTTTCTCCTGATCCAAACAACAACTAGATCTAGCTACTTCCTTTTCTCCTGATCCAAACAACAACTAGATCTAGCTACTTCCTTTTCTCCTGATCCAACCAACAACTAGATCTAGCTACTTTCTTCTCTGCTGATCCAACCAACAACTAGATCTAGCTACTTTCTTCTCTGCTGATCCAACCAACAACTAGATCTGGCTACTTTCTTTTCTCCTGATCCAACCAACGACTAGATTCAGCTACTTTCTTTATTCTTGATCCAACCAACAAATAGATCTAGCTACTTCCTTTTTCTCCTGATCCAACCAACAACTAGATCTAGCTACTTCCTTTTCTCCTGATCCAACCAACAACTAGATCTAGCTACTTTCTTCTCTCCTGATCCAACCAACAACTAGATCCAGCTACTTCCTTTTCTCCTGATCCAACCAACAACTAGATCCAGCTACTTTCTTTTCTCCTGATCCAACGAACCACTAGATTGAGCTACTTCCTTTTCTCCTGATCCAACGAACCACTAGATCCAGCTACTTCCTTTTCTCCTGATCCAACTAACAACTAGATCTAGCTACTTTCTTCTCTCCTGATCCAACCAACAACTAGATCCAGCTACATTCTTTTCTCTTGATCCAACCAACAACTAGATCTAGCTACTTCCTTTTCTCCTGATCCAACCAACGACTAGATCTAGCTACTTTTTTCTCTCCTGGTCCAACGAACCACTAGATCCATCTACTTCCTTTTTTACTGATCCAACGAACCACTAGATCCAGCTACTTCCTTATCTCCTGATCCAACGAACCACTAGATCTAGCCACTTTCTTTTCTCCTGATCCAACGAACCACTAGATCCAGCTACTTCCTTTTCTCCAGATCCAACCAACAACTAGATCTAGCTACTTTCTTTTTTCCTGATCCAACCATCAACTAGATCTAACAACTTCCTTTTCTCCTGATCCAACCAACAACTAGATGTAGCTACTTTCTTCTCTCCTGATCCAACCAACAACTAGATCTAGTTACTTCCTTTTCTCCTGATCAAACAAACAATTTGATGTAGCTACTTTCTTCTCTCCTGATGCAACCAACAACTAGATCCAGCTATTTTCTTTTCTCCTGATCCAACGAACCACTAGATCCAGCTACTTTCTTTTCTCCTGATCCAACGAACCATTAGATCCAGCTACTTCCTTTTCTCCTGATCCAACCAACAACTTGATCTAGCTACTTTCTTCCCTCCTGATCCAACCAACAACTACATCTAGCTACTTCCTTTTTTTCCTGATCCAACCAACAACTAGATCTAGCTACTTTCTTCTCTCCTGATCCAAACAACTAGACCTAGCTACTTCCTTTTTTCCTGATCCAACCAACAATTAGATCCAGCTACTTCCTTTTTTCCTGATCCAACCAACAACTAGATCTAGCTACTTCCTTTTTTCCTGATCCAACCAACAACTAGATTTAGCTACTTCCTTTTTTCCTGATCCAACCAACAACTAGATCTAGCTACTTTATTCTCTGCTGATCCAACCAACAACTAGATCTAGCTACTTCCTTTTCTCCTGATCCAACCAACAACTAGATCTAGCTACTTTCTTCTCTCCTGATCCAACGAACCACTAGATCCATCTACTTCCTTTTCTACTGATCCAACGAACCACTAGATCCAGCTACTTCCTTTTTTCCTGATCCAACCAACAACTAGATCTAGCTACTTCCTTTTTTCCTGATCCAACCAACAACTAGATTTAGCTACTTCCTTTTTTCCTGATCCAACCAACAACTAGATCTAGCTACTTTCTTCTCTCCTGATCCAACCAACAACTAGATCTAGCTACTTTCTTCTCTCTTGATCCAACCAACAACTAGATCTAGCTACTTTCTTTTCTCCTGATCCAACGAACCACTAGATTGAGCTACTTCCTTTTCTCCTGATCCAACGAACCACTAGATCCAGCTACTTCCTTTTCTCCTGATCCAACCAACAACTAGATCTAGCTACTTTCTTCTCTCCTGATCCAACCAACAACTAGATCCAGCTACATTCTTTTCTCTTGATCCAACCAACAACTAGATCTAGCTACTTCCTTTTCTCCTGATCAAACAAACAATTTGATGTAGCTACTTTCTTCTCTCCTGATGCAACCAACAACTAGATCCAGCTATTTTCTTTTCTCCTGATCCAACGAACCACTAGATCCAGCTACTTTCTTTTCTCCTGTTCCAACGAACCATTAGATCTAGCTACTTCCTTTTCTCCTAATCCAACCAACAACTTGATCTAGCTACTTTCTTCCCTCCTGATCCAACCAACAACTTGATCTAGCTAATTTCTTCTCTCCTGATCTAACCAACCACTAGATTCAGCTATTTTCTTTATTCCTGATCCAACCAACAACTAGATCCAGCTACTTCCTTTTTTCCTGATCCAACCAACAACTAGATCTAGCTACTTCCTTTTTTCCTGATCCAACCAACAACTAGATTTAGCTACTTCCTTTTTTCCTGATCCAACCGACAACTAGATCCAGCTACTTTCTTCTCTGCTGATCCAACCAACAACTAGATCTAGCTACTTTCTTCTCTCTTGATCCAACCAACAACTAGATCTAGCTACTTTCTTTTCTCCTGATCCAACGAACCACTAGATTGAGCTACTTCCTTTTCTCCTGATCCAACGAACCACTAGATCCAGCTACTTCCTTTTCTCCTGATCCAACTAACAACTAGATCTAGCTACTTTCTTCTCTCCTGATCCAACCAACAACTAGATCCAGCTACATTCTTTTCTCTTGATCCAACCAACAACTAGATCTAGCTACTTCCTTTTCTCCTGATCCAACCAACGACTAGATCTAGCTCCTTTTTTCTCTCCTGGTCCAACGAACCACTAGATCCATCTACTTCCTTTTTTACTGATCCAACAAACCACTAGATCCAGCTACTTCCTTATCTCCTGATCCAACGAACCACTAGATCTAGCCACTTTCTTTTCTCCTGATCCAACGAACCACTAGATCCAGCTACTTCCTTTTCTCCAGATCCAACCAACAACTAGATCTAGCTACTTTCTTTTTTCCTGATCCAACCATCAACTAGATCTAACAACTTCCTTTTCTCCTGATCCAACCAACAACTAGATGTAGCTACTTTCTTCTCTCCTGATCCAACCAACAACTAGATCTAGTTACTTCCTTTTCTCCTGATCAAACAAACAATTTGATGTAGCTACTTTCTTCTCTCCTGATGCAACCAACAACTAGATCCAGCTATTTTCTTTTCTCCTGATCCAACGAACCACTAGATCCAGCTACTTTCTTTTCTCCTGTTCCAACGAACCATTAGATCCAGCTACTTCCTTTTCTCCTGATCCAACCAACAACTTGATCTAGCTACTTTCTTCCCTCCTGATCCAACCAACAACTACATCTAGCTACTTTTTTTTTCCTGATCCAACCAACAACTAGATCTAGCTACTTTCTTCTCTCCTGATCCAAACAACAACTAGACATAGCTACTTCATTTTTTCCTCATCCAACCAACAACTAGATCCAGCTACTTCCTTTTCTCCTGATCCAACCAACAACTAGATCTAGCTACTTCCTTTTTTCCTGATCCAACCAACAACTAGATTTAGCTACTTCCTTTTTTCCTGATCCAACCAACAACTAGATCTAGCTACTTTATTCTCTGCTGATCCAACCAACAACTAGATCTAGCTACTTCTTTTTCTCCTCATCCAACCAACGACTAGATCTAGCTACTTTTTTCTCTCCTGGTCCAACGAACCACTAGATCCATCTACTTCCTTTTCTACTGATCCAACGAACCACTAGATCCAGCTACTTCCTTTTCTCCTGATCCAACCAACAACTAGATCTAGCTACTTCCTTTTTTCCTGATCCAACCAACAACTAGATTTAGCTACTTCCTTTTTTCCTGATCCAACCGACAACTAGATCTAGCTACTTTCTTCTCTGCTGATCCACCAACAACTAGATCTAGCTACTTTCTTCTCTCTTGATCCAACCAACAACTAGATTTAGCTACTTTCTTTTCTCCTGATCCAACGAACCACCAGATTGAGCTACTTCCTTTTCTCCTGATACAACGAACCACTAGATCCAGCTACTTCCTTTTCTCTTGATCCAACTAACAACTAGATCTAGCTACTTTCTTCTCTCCTGATGCAACCAACAACTAGATCCAGCTACATTCTTTTCTCTTGATCCAACCAACAACTAGATCTAGTTACTTCCTTTTCTCCTGATCAAACAAACAATTTGATGTAGCTACTTTCTTCTCTCCTGATGCAACCAACAACTAGATCCAGCTATTTTCTTTTCTCCTGATCCAACGAACCACTAGATCCAGCTACTTTCTTTTCTCCTGATCCAACGAACCATTAGATCCAGCTACTTCCTTTTCTCCTGATCCAACCAACAACTAGATCTAGCTACTTTCTTCTCTCCTGATCCAACCAACAACTAGATCTAGCTACTTTCTTCTCTGCTGATCCAACCAACAACTAGATCCAGCTACTTCCTTTTTTCCTGATCCAACCAACAACTAGATCTAGCTACTTCCTTTTTTCCTGATCCAACCAACAACTAGATTTAGCTACTTCCTTTTTTCCTGATCCAACCAACAACTAGATCTAGCTACTTTCTTCTCTGCTGATCCAACCAACAACTAGATCTAGCTACTTTCTTCTCTCTTGATCCAACCAACAACTAGATCTAGCTACTTTCTTTTCTCCTGATCCAACGAACCACTAGATTGAGCTACTTCCTTTTCTCCTTATACAACGAACCACTAGATCCAGCTACTTCCTTTTCTCTTGATCCAACTAACAACTAGATCTAGCTACTTTCTTCTCTCCTGATCCAACCAACAACTAGATCCAGCTACATTCTTTTCTCTTGATCCAACCAACAACTAGATCTAGCTACTTCCTTTTCTCCTGATCCAACCAACGACTAGATCTAGCTCCTTTTTTCTCTCCTGGTCCAACGAACCACTAGATCCATCTACTTCCTTTTTTACTGATCCAACAAACCACTAGATCCAGCTACTTCCTTATCTCCTGATCCAACGAACCACTAGATCTAGCCACTTTCTTTTCTCCTGATCCAACGAACCACTAGATCCAGCTACTTCCTTTTCTCCAGATCCAACCAACAACTAGATCTAGCTACTTTCTTTTTTCCTGATCCAACCATCAACTAGATCTAACAACTTCCTTTTCTCCTGATCCAACCAACAACTAGATGTAGCTACTTTCTTCTCTCCTGATCCAACCAACAAATAGATCTAGTTACTTCCTTTTCTCCTGATCAAACAAACAATTTGATGTAGCTACTTTCTTCTCTCCTGATGCAACCAACAACTAGATACAGCTATTTTCTTTTCTCCTGATCCAACGAACCACTAGATCCAGATACTTTCTTTTCTCCTGTTCCAACGAACCATTAGATCTAGCTACTTCCTTTTCTCCTGATCCAACCAACAACTTGATCTAGCTACTTTCTTCTCTCCTGATCCAAACAACAACTAGACATAGCTACTTCATTTTTTCCTCATCCAACCAACAACTAGATCCAGCTACTTCCTTTTCTCCTGATCCAACCAACAACTAGATCTAGCTACTTCCTTTTTTCCTGATCCAACCAACAACTAGATTTAGCTACTTACTTTTTTCCTGATCCAACCAACAACTAGATCTAGCTACTTTATTCTCTGCTGATCCAACCAACAACTAGATCTAGCTACTTCTTTTTCTCCTCATCCAACCAACGACTAGATCTAGCTACTTTTTTCTCTCCTGGTCCAACGAACCACTAGATCCATCTACTTCCTTTTCTACTGATCCAACGAACCACTAGATCCAGCTACTTCCTTTTCTCCTGATCCAACCAACAACTAGATCCAGCTACTTTCTTTTCTCCTGATCCAACGAACCACTAGATCCAGCTACTTCCTTTTCTCCTGATCCAACCAACAACTTGATCTAGCTAATTTCTTCTCTCCTGATCCAACCAACCACTAGATTCAGCTACTTTCTTTATTCCTGATCCAACCAACAACTAGATCCAGCTACTTCCTTTTTTCCTGATCCAACCAACAACTAGATCTAGCTACTTCCTTTTTTCCTGATCCAACCAACAACTAGATTTAGCTACTTCCTTTTTTCCTGATCCAACCAACAACTAGATCTAGCTACTTTCTTCTCTGCTGATCCAACCAACAACTAGATCTAGCTACTTTCTTCTCTCTTGATCCAACCAACAACTAGATCTAGCTACTTTCTTCTCTCCAGATCCAACCAACAACTAGATCTAGCTACTTCCTTTTCTCCTGATCCAAACAACAACTAGATCTAGCTACTTCCTTTTCTCCTGATCCAACCAACAACTAGATCTAGCTACTTCCTTTTCTCCTGATCCAACCAACAACTAGATCTAACAACTTCCTTTTCTCCTGATCCAACCAACAACTAGATCAAGCTACTTTCTTCTCTCCTGATCCAACCAACAACTAGATCTAGCTACTTCCTTTTCTCCTGATCCAAACAACAACTAGATCTAGCTACTTTCTTTTCTCCTGATCCAATTAACAACTAGATCTAGCTACTTCTTTTTCTCCTGATCCAACCAACAACTAGATCCAGCTACTTCCTTTTTTCCTGATCCAACCAACAACTAGATCTAGCTACTTCCTTTTTTCCTGATCCAACCAACAACTAGATTTAGCTACTTCCTTTTTTCCTGATCCAACCAACAACTAGATCTAGCTACTTTCTTTTCTCCTGATCCAAACAACAACTAGATCTAGCTACTTTCTTCTCTCTTGATCCAACCAACAACTAGATCTAGCTACTTTCTTCTCTCCAGATCCAACCAACAACTAGATCTAGCTACTTCCTTTTCTCCTGATCCAAACAACAACTAGATCTAGCTACTTCCTTTTCTCCTGATCCAACCAACAACTAGATCTAGCTACTTCCTTTTCTCCTGATCCAACCAACAACTAGATTCAGCTACTTTCTTTTCTCCTGATCCAATTAACAACTAGATCTAGCTACTTTCTTCTCTCCTGATCCAACCAACAACTAGATCCAGCTACTTTCTTTTCTCTTTATCAAACTAACAACTAGATCTAGCTAGTTCCTTTTCTCCTGATCCAACGAACCATTAGATCCAGGTACTTCCTTTTCTCCTGATCCAACCAACAACTAGATCCAGCTACTTTCTTTTCTCCTGATCCAACGAAACAATAGATCCAGCTACTTCCTTTTCTCCTGATCCAACCAACAACTAGATCCAGCTACTTTCTTTTCTCCTGATCCAACGAACCACTAGATCCAGCTACTTCCTTTTCTCCTGATCCAATGAACCACTAGATCCAGCTACTTTCTTTTCTCCTGATCCAACGAAACAATAGATCCAGCTACTTTCTTTTCTCCTGATCCAACCAACAACTAGATCCAGCTACTTTCTTCTCTGCTGATCCAACCAACAACTAGATCTAGCTACTTCCTTTTCTCCTGATCCAACCAACAACTAGATTCAGCTACTTTCTTTTCTCCTGATCCAATTAACAACTAGATCTAGCTACTTTCTTCTGTCCTGATCCAACCAACAACTACATCCAGCTACTTTCTTTTCTCTTTATCAAACTAACAACTAGATCTAGCTAGTTCCATTTCTCCTGATCCAACGAACCATTAGATCCAGGTACTTCCTTTTCTCCTGATCCAACCAACAACTAGATCCAACTACTTTCTTTTCTCCTGATCCAACGAAACAATAGATCCAGTTACTTCCTTTTCTCCTGATCAAACAAACAATTTGATGTAGCTACTTTCTTTCCTCCTGATGCAACCAACAACTAGATCCAGCTATTTTCTTTTCTCCTGATCCAACGAACCACTAGATCCAGCTACTTTCTTTTCTCCTGATACAACGAACCATTAGATCCAGCTACTTAATTTTCTCCTGATCCAACCAACAACTTGATCTAGCTACTTTCTTCCCTCCTGATCCAACCAACAACTACATCTAGCTACTTTTTTTTTCCTGAACCAACCAACAACTAGATCTAGCTACTTTCTTCTCTCCTGATCCAAACAACAACTAGACATAGCTACTTCTTTTTTTCCTCATCCAACCAACAACTAGATCCAGCTACTTCCTTTTTTCCTGATCCAACAAACAACTACATCTAGCTACCATTTTTTTCCTGATCCAACCAACAACTTGATCTAGCTACTTTCTTCCCTCCTGATCCAACCAACAACTACATCTAGCTACTTCCTTTTTTACCTGATCCAACCAACAACTAGAACTATCTACTTTCTTCTCTCCTGATTCAAACAACAACTAGACCTAGCTACTTCCTTTTTTCCTCAAACAACCAACAACTAGATCCAGCTACTTCCTTTTTTCCTGATCCAACCAACAACTAGATCTAGCTACTTCCTTTTTTCCTGATCCAACCAACAACTAGATTTAGCTACTTCCTTTTTTTCCTGATCCAACCAACAATTAGATCTAGCTACTTTCTTCTCTGCTGATCCAACCAACAACTAGATCTAGCTACTTTCTTCTCTCTTGATCCAACCAACAACTAGATCTAGCTACTTTCTTCTCTCCAGATCCAACCAACAACTAGATCTAGCTACTTCCTTTTCTCCTGATCCAAACAACAACTAGATCTAGCTACTTCATTTTCTCCTGATCCAAACAACAACTAGATCTAGCTACTTCCTTTTCTCCTGATCCAACCAACAACTAGATCTAGCTACATT
>JAWDGP010003481.1:0-10000 GCA_033675545.1 Elysia crispata
TCTCAAAATACAATGTTAAACTCATATGATATCTTTACAAGGAACATAATCACATAATACAATGTTTAACTCATAACACGTGAGAGGTTTGAAAATATTATATTTATGGAGATTCTCAATAATGACATAACACATAACATATTAACTCTATCCACTGCATCAAGAAAATTGCTAGCCTAGTAAATTAGTAGCGATATCGCTAGTTTCTCAAATTGACATATCTTTTGTATTCAGAGGCAATGATAATAATAATAATAATAATAATAATAATAATAATAATAATAATAATAATAATAATAATAATAATAATAATAATAATAATAATAATAATAATAATAATGATGATGATGATGATGATGATGATGATGATGATGATGATGATGATGATAATAATAATAATAATAATAATAATAATAATAATAATAATAATAATAATAATAATAATAATAATAATAATAATAATGATGATGATGATGATGATGAGGATAATGTATGAAGAAAAGCCTGTACCCAATACATTGGCAAAAACAGAGAACAAAAAGGAACTGTCTTACTATGAAACTCTCTTTATCCCTAAACCGACGCTTTTCCTCTTCAAATGTTAATCTTCATACGTAGAAATTTTCAAGTGTATCATTATATTTTACAAAATACATTAAAAGCTAAGACCCAGCAACACACGTCTCTTTGTAATGGAAGTGAATCTTTAGAGCTAACCCTTGCCGTTACACTAAACATTGGAACGTAAGTCGTGACTAAGGTGGTGTGACGTCAAGCCTTAACTCTAATCCCTGTTTTAGACGTTAGATCTGGATCATGTTTACGGTATAATACTACTGATAAAATGTTAGAATCAGCCTGAACATAACACAAAACATTCGATCTATCTCCTGTAAATCCTTGACAGATTAAAGTCTAACACCAATTCTAAGGGTCTAATTCTTCATAAAACATAATATTTACTAAAGCGACACTTGTTTAAAGTCTAAATTTAGTTTAACCCGATAAAAAGGACAGTGCTTTATCTACAACATTTCTGGGACGTTTTCACAGGGGTTTAGTTGTCCATCTACAACTCAAACAATTTTGAATCTTAACTCGAAACTTGGAATCGTTAATTCTGTACATCATCGTCTGGTCAAAAGTCACTCGTGCATGCCCTGCAACCGACAGTGAACTTGGAATCGCTACGTCTCTACATCATCGTCTGGTCAAAAGTCACTCGTGCACGCCCTGCAGCCGACAGTGAACTTGGAACCGCTACGTCTGTAGATCACCGTCTCGTCAAAAGTCACTCGTCCACGCCCTGCAGCCGACAGTGAACTTGGAACCGCTACGTCTGTAGATCACCGTCTCGTCAAAAGTCACTCGTCCACGCCCTGCAGCCGACAGTGAACTTGGAACCGCTACGTCTGTAGATCACCGTCTGGTCAAAAGTCACTCGTGCACGCCCTGCAGCCGACAGTGAACGTCCCTTGACAGCCTTTTGACACGGTGAGAGCAGAGCTGGAGGCGCTGTAACTGTAGCCCTTAACGCACGGCGCCATTGATTGGGCAAACACGACAGACACGCTCTCTACGTCACATGCCTCGGATAACGGGCACTTCCGGATGTTGCCGTTTTCACTGCTGCACGTCACGCCCTCTGTGCGCCCTGGGGGGGTGGAAATGTGATTGAAGGAATTGGGGGTAGGGAGGTGGAAAAGGGGAAGGAGAGGAGGGGGGGGGGGGTGTCATTTCATGTTTAACTCAAATCAAGACTTGTGAACCCAAGTACTGATTCCCCGAGAGATTCACTTTAGAAAGCCAGTTTTTCCCTAGATTATGCCATATCAACTGCATGCACCAAAATGTGATCTCAAGTCATTACACGGATATATTAAAGATAGAACTAGCCTATCAGTATAATGATGACTTCTATGTCGAAGATGTGGTCAGGGCCAACGTTAGGACTTCTCCTGTGGAGAGCAAGGCAAGATGCTCACCACACGGCCAGTGTGACGTGCCTTTTGGTGCGAAAGCCTTGGCTTTTCCTCCACATATTGTCTCAACTCTTTTTCCTTATTGATCATTGAGCATTAACATAATTTTTTTTTTCCCAACGGCCGTAATACTATTGTTTGATAATCACGATTGAGGACCACGTCATCACACGGTCAGTATTCAGCTTAAGTTAAATTGTTGTTCAAACGGCCGTAATATTATTGTTTGATAACCGCAATTGAGGACCACTTCAAGATTCTCGTAGAACCAATATCCGATATTCCGTGGACTGCTCAAACCATCGAGTTGAAACAAAATAGCAGCTGAAGACCACTCACTGGCTAGCCGATCTCAAACGGTATAATTTAAGCAAACTAGAAATGTAGTGATCATTTGTGGAAACAAAATGAATGATAAAACATAATGATTGCTACGAAGAGACCGCATAAGGAAATAAGCCTCTTCGATTCAGACAGTAGTGTTTACCATATAATTGAAGGGAATAAACTTTGTTTTCGTGTCTTCAGTGTATCGTTGGTAATGATTTTGACATCATTAAAAACGGAAGGTGGGTTTGGGAGAAAGGGGGGGGGGGGGGAGAGAGAGAGAGAGAGAGAGAGAGAGAGAGAGAGAGAGAGAGAGAGAGAGAGAGAGAGAGAGAGAGAGAGAGAGAGAGAGAGAGAGAGAAATAATTCAGGTTTTCTTTGTCCGACGATTATTTTTCTCGTAGGCTAAAAAAAATCAGTGTTTGTCTCAAAGTATGGATCTTGTCTTTATACAACTCAAATTACTGGAAGACAAATGAATCTGATTAGAGCTCACGATAAATTGTTACTTACGGACTACACTGGACCATCCGCTACTGCTGGTTATCTCTCGTGTGACGTAGAATACTTTCGACAAATAATGGCTGAAGTGCTTATGAATTTTTTTTTTATTTCATCGAAAGATCAATAGAGACCCAAAGAAAAGATGGTTTTGGAGGGAAGGAAGCTTCGATACATCTTTTTTAAATTTAATTCTTTTTTTATTCTATACCGTGTGTCTTTCATTCATAGCGACGATACATTTAAACAGCAGCGTCTGATATACAGATGTTCATGCATAGCACGCAGATTTCATATTCACAATTTTATTATGTAACTGATAGACAATAAACTGATAAAAGAGCGATTCGAAAAGAAAAAAAAAGTAATTTTCTTCTCCGAAAAACATCCCTCTAAACAAGTAATAAATAATGTTTCTTTCAGGTTAAACTATGTATTCGAGCAAGTGGATAATTTCTACACAACAAATCCTTAATTAATCTAAGAACCAACTTGTAGCTGTCATGGCGGTCATCACGGCAGCCGTGCGATCGTCACGCTCGCGGGCCAAATCACAGTTATTTCCCCTGACAGACCAATGGGAGATAATTCTAGGCATTTTCACTTAATCGCTACGTAAACAACGAGGAGAAAGCGGCGCGATGTGGTGAAGATAAATAGTCTTGAGTTATTCCCCTTGACTTGTTAGTTGCGAGCACCTCTCATCGTGGAGAGTCCACAGTCGAGGTAACTGGTAAGATTTAACTAGATTGATGTGTTGGTAAAGGGCCAAAGTAACTGGTAAGATTTAACTAGACTCATGTGCAGGTATAGAGCCAAGCTCACTGGTAAGATTTAACTAGACTGATGTACAGGTATAGAGCCAAGCTGAATGGTAAGACTTAACTAGACTCATGTGCAGGTATAGAGCCAAGCTCACTGGTAAGATTTAACTAGACTGATGTGCAGGTATAGAGCCAAGCTGACTGGTAAGATTTAACTAGACTGATGTGCAGGTATAGAGCCAAGCTCACTGGTAAGATTTAACTAGACTGATGTGCAGGTATAGAGCCAAGCTCACTGGTAAGATTTAACTAGACTGATGTACAGATATAGAGCCAAGCTGAATGGTAAGACTTAACTAGACTCATGTGCAGGTTTAGAGCCAAGCTGAATGGTAAGATTTAACTAGACTCATGTGCAGGTATAGAGCCAAGCTGAATGGTAAGATTTATCTAGACTTATGTGCAGGTATAGAGCCAAGCTAACTGGTAAGATTTAACTAGACGGAGTTGCAGGTATAGAGCCAAGCTAACTGGTAAGATTTAACTAGACGGAGTTGCAGGTATAGAGCCAAGCTGACTGGTAAGATTTAACTAGACTCATGTGCAGGTATAGAGCCAAGCTGAATGGTAAGATTTATCTAGACTGATGTGCAGGTTTAGAGCAAAGTTAACTTGTAAGATTTAACTAGACTGCTTTGCAGGCATAGGGTAAAGTTAACAGGTAAGATTTAACTAGACTGATGTGAGACTGGTGTGCAGGTATAGGGTAAAGTTAACAGGTAAGATTTATTTAGACTGATGTGCAGGTTTAGAGCAAAGTTAACTTGTAAGATTTAACTAGACTGGTGTGCAGGCATAGGGTAAAGTTAACAGGTAAGATTTAACTAGACTGATGTGAGACTGGTGTGCAGGTATAGGGTAAAGTTAACTGGTAAGATTTAACTAGACTAGTGTGAGACTGGTGTGCAGGCATAGGGTAAAGTTAACAGCTAAGATTTAACTTGACTGATGTGAGACTGGTGTGCAGGTATAGGGTAAAGTTAACTGGTAAGATTTAACTACACTGATTTGAAGATATAGAATAAAAGGTTTTTAAGCCCCTTTGTCTTTTCTAAGAACTCATATCCCTGCCAAAGTAGTCCCTGAAAAGTTTTTATATAGAAATCCTCATTGTTGGCGGGTTATATAATAATTATCATAGTTAGAGTGTGTAATATTTGAAATAAAAACACAAATGAATGGTGGAAAAAATGTATAGGCTAGTCAATGTAAAAATATATCGCAACGACAGAAGGCTAATCTCCATTGTTAGAATTAAAATATTAATAATAATAATAATAATAATAATAATAATAATAATAATAATAATAATAATAATAATAATAATAATAATAATAATAATAATAATAATAATAATAATAATAATAATAATAATAATAATAATAATAATAATAATAATAATAATAATAATAATAATAATAATAATAATAATAATAATAATAATAATAATAATAATAATAATAATAATAATAACATGTCACTCGGTGAACGCTTTTCGCCTTTCTTCTGAAGGAACACATGGATCGAATAAACATGGACCAGAAAAACTCAACAGTTGATCTGAGCATGCCGGGGGCAGGTCTATATATAGAACTCATCACCGACGCAATACTCAGCTACACGGCGGTCGTTCTCAAAATGGTTTTGAACCCTATCCTCGGCGTTGTGAGCGTATGCGCTAACCTTACAAACATGGCTGTGTTCTCGAAGATGGGGCTTTCGAACGGCGTCAATCAGAACTTTTTCATCCTGTCCCTATCGGATAGCCTGATCGCGGTAACGGCTTTGGTAAACAGTGCTGCCTATGTTTGCCAAGTGATTCTCAAGGTATACGGGAAGACGCTCGGGGGCTCAAACACCGATGCGCAGATAGTCTACTGGGCAGCCTTCTTTGCATTTCCGTTCGGCCAAAATTTTTCTCTTATCACGACTGTCGTCATCGCGTTGGTGCGGTGCTGTTGCGTAGCCATGCCGCTGAGGGTCAAGGACGTTCTCACCGCCAGACGTCAGCTATCCGCCATCTTGCTTTTCTCCGCCATCTCATCGTCGGTCTATCTGTATGCGTTCTACCCGCTCCGAGTTGAGTACGGGCGAGATCCGGAGGACAACAGTACTGTCGCTTTCATGGTCGATGCCGTCTGGGTCGTGTATATCGGGTTCAACAACGCGACTTTCTTCGGCGGGTTTATTGTGGTGGCAGTATGCGCTACCATCCTCTCTCTCAGTCTCTACAGATCCGTCCGGTTCAGGAAAAGCTTCTCTTCTGGCAAGACCAGGACTGGGTCAGGTTTATCCCCTCCACACGCGGATGCGCAGACTAGGGCAAGGCAAAGAGACGCCAGGGTCGTGAAAACGGTTGTCATGGTTTCATTCTCTTTCATCATCTGTAACCTGGTGACGATTATCTATCTCGTTCTATTTTTAGCTCTTAGCGGGTTCGGGCCTCTGGGCAGGTTTGCTAATGCCAACCAGTTTACCTTAATGATAACGGAGACGTTTGCTCTGGTCAACGCCACGGTGAATATTTTCATCTACGCCTCTTATAACACTGGTTACCGCGCCACCCTCTCGCACATGCTGGGTAGAAATAGGACAAAAATTGGCGGGTAAAACAGCACCGCCCGACTTGGCTTTGAGTAATACAGAGCAGGTGTAGGAAGAATTTTAGAAGCCCTCGTTAACGCATGTTAACATTCAGCTAGTGATGATTTAAGATCAAATGATTAAATGGGTTCTTGTTTATGTCGTTAAGAAATGTAGTATTGTTAATATGAGTTTCGGTTCAAAAGTAAGGAAGAATATTTTCTTTAATTGAAAGGAGGTAGTTGATTTAGCTGAAGTGGGATAAATATTTTAGATGGGTATCATTACTTGTCTTTATCTTTCAAGTTGTGTTTTGTGTTGCTGGGTTTTTTTTTTTTTTTTTTGTTTTTTTTTGTTATTTCCTGTTTTTTGTTTTTCTTTTTGTTGTTTCCTGTTCTAATATTTTTTTTCTTAATTTTCTTTCTTTCCAACGTGTCTGATCGTGTACAAAACATTTTGCACATTAAATTAAGTTAACGATTAATTTTGTCAAGTTGAAAACAATAACACAAAATTATGAAAACATCTTTACATGTCACGTGTAACGGAAATTTTCTCTGATTCCTTTGACACCCTAAACATTTTTCCGACAATCTTTTTCAGTCAGTTCCCTAAAATGAAAGCTAATTAGAAAACTCGGCTAGAGAAGTTCAAGATTAGCGCGAAGTATAGGTTCAAATCTTTGCAGTGATTTTTCTTCTGAAATACTTTGTAATCTCAGTGTAAAATGTTTTACTAATCTTGTTTTCCACAGTGGGGTAATGCATTCGTTTATTTCAAATGCAAAATAAAATTTAAATAGAAGAACAAAAAACACAACACTTAGAGGACAACTTGGTAATTCTAAAGGATCCAAAAGGACGCACGTCTATCTGTAAATAGTATAATATAGAGTCTAAAAAGAAACAGGCACACAACTGTACAATTACGGGACCAAAGAAGAAACAACTATAAGAATTAACGTATAAACGTAATTCCTGACGTAGCCGCATTAAAAACGAAACGTTTATTCGTTACATTTATGGTTGTATTGTTTCTTTTTTGTCTCGTAATTATAAAGTTATGTGCCTGTTTCTTTATAGCCAAAGTAAAAACTAGTTATAAATCGTAGTGCGTTAGGCTTTGGTTAAATTAATCATAACTTGTTTTCTATTTTGATTTGTGTCAATCGTTACTTTTTTCTTGTGTTATTGTGACTAACCCCAATTTTCATCTGTATTAATTTTTCAGCACCTCTAAACCTTAGCTACAAGCCAAAAGTAAAATTAATCTTAGAGTAAAATGATGATCTGTTTCCCAATCCTTTTTTACTTCAACACAAAGCTTTCCATTTTTATTTTATTTATTTTTTTTTTTTTTATAAATAAATTTTGTTCCCCCACATTTCAGTATAAGTTGGTAGTTAGGTGTAGACTAAAACGAGTGGAACGTTTCGTCAACAATTTAACTGACACAGTCCATTTACGGTCTTTACAAACAAAGGGAATGGTCATGTTGGTCTAAAATGAGAGAAAAGGTCTATTACAACTCTTTTAGTTCAATGAGACACCACTTACAGTAGCTTTGGTTCACCCAGAACTACAGGAATTAAAGCACTTGACAAGGGAAGCTACCGTGTTAAATCCATGAGCAGCTCTAGAAGCATGTTTACTTCCCTTAAATTAAAAAAAAATTTCATTTCTGTTACCCTATTTTAGTTTTTTTACATTATTATTTTTTTTTCGTGTTGTAGTTGCTGTTGTTTATTTAAAAAAAAAAATAAGTAAAAAAATATATTCCAACATTTATCAGGTTATAACAGCAGACTGAAAGGCATTGTTTAAAACCCTGCACTCGCCTCATTTTCTGTTCAACCACTTAAAAAAGGTAAATTTTCTTTTCTTTTTTTTTTTAAACAATTTCTTTACCCTCAATGTAGCAGATCTTAAAGTCGCCGCTGCAGCCCTGGTCCACCCAAGCGTCCGAACCAATGAATCCATAGGTTGAGCCTTGTGAACAGGTCCCAGCAGCAGAGCTCTCGCGCACAAGCTGGGAATAGAAATTAACTAATGCCGCCTACTTTCATTCTATAAAAGGCCCTAATTATCGCTCTGAAAAGTCAGTGGTCAATAGTCATGATTTTGTATACCACCATGTCTTGTAAGAAGCAAAATAAAAATTTCTATCGCTTGTATTAATTTTGAGTGTTAATCAACTTCGTTTTCAAACGTTACTGACATAAAATAAAAATTGTTTGTCGTTGACGTGGTGCTCTTTATATTTTCTAACGTTATTCTTTGAGGGCGTTGCTGAAATGACAGTGTTATATCTTGTAAACATTGTTCATCTTGTTTCTTTGCACACATATACTAGTAGGATTAAAGGAATTGTACTACGGTAGACCATCGTTGAAGCCATCATTAAGGTAGTACCATTGTTTGTAACTTTTCATCATTGGATACTTGAAAAACATCTCGCTGAAATATATACATAGGAATCTGGATAAAGTCTGCACTTTAGGACCGAAAAAAATTACTTCACTGTCAGCACGAGTTGACTTTAACTATTGTAAATATTTGAGAGAAATACAAAGTAAGCCCGCTAAACAGGGTTGACTTTAAACAAGAGTTTCCCTTGTCCCAATGTCACTGAAAAATAATAAAGCTCAAAGCAGAGGATAACCTTTTTATTTGATAAAGATTCTCGGAAAATCACTACATATTGCCCTTTGCAAAACAATCGATCTAAATATATCTTCAGGGTGATAAGCAGAAAGATCTGAAAATTATGTTTTTGCATGTCAGAAGCTCTTATAAAGAAAAGTCGAGTGATCAGTGGATTTATTGATGGTTTGAAATAAATTGAGTATCTAGCAATGTAGGTAAAACTCCGTAAGTTATTGCTTGAGTTGCTTTCAGGAGTAGTTCCTTAGTATCAGCAAGACTTGCTATCACAGATAGTTCTTTAGCACCAGCAGTAATGGCTGTCACGGATAGTTCTTTAGTACCAGAATTGCTATCAAAGACAGTTCTTTAGTATCATCAAGACCTGCTGCCATAGATGGTTCTTTAGCATCAGCAAGACCTGCTGCCACGGATAGTTCTTTAGTATCAGCAAAACTTGCTGCCACGAATAGTTCTTCAGTATCAGCAAGACTAGCTGACACGGATAGTTTCTTAGTATCAGCAAGACTTGCTATCATGGAAAGCTTTTTAGTACCAGACTTGCTATCACAAATAATTATTTAATATCAGCAAGACTTGCTGCCACGGATAGTTCTTTAGAACCAGACTTTCTATCACGGATAGTTCTTTAGTACCAGCAACAATTGCTTTTCACGGATATTTCTTTAGTAACAGACTTGCTATCACGGATAGATCATTAGTACCAGTAACACTTGCTATCACGGATAATTCTTTAGGACCAGACTTGCTATCACGGATAGATCTTAAGTACCAACAAGATTTCATTTTCATGGATTGTTCTTAAGTACCAGCAATAATTGCTATCACGGATAGTTCTTTGGTACCAGCATCAATTGCTGCACCGATAGTTCTTTGGTACCAGCAAGACTTGCTATCACGCATAAATCTTTAGTACCAGCAAAAGACTTGCTATAACAGACAGATCTTTAGTACCAGCAAAAGACTTGCTATAACAGGCAGATTTTTAATACCAGCAAAAGACTTGCTATCTCAGGAAATATCTTTAGCACCTCATTACTCAAACTGGCCACCATCTTTTAAACATCGGAAGTGGATTCGACTTTTGAGCCTAAACTGACCTTCATGTGGCGAACGTTGG
>JAWDGP010003481.1:15000-20000 GCA_033675545.1 Elysia crispata
CATGGCACAGAAGAAATCTACCACTAGAATTATGTATACCACATGGCCTCTGTATAGGTTATTAAGTCTGTTCTTCTCACAAGCAGGACTACGATTTGGAGTGAAAAAAAAGTATAAAATAAAATCTCATGACTTGCTTAACTTTTTCATTCTTTTTTGGATTTTTTTTCAAATGTATCGTCAGGCCATGAAAAAATCTGAGAACGCTGTGTACCGTACGTGTTAAATATAGACCTAGGGTAAGACATGATCATGTATTCAAGCTAGGGCGTGTGGAATGTGCAATGGCTACAACCCATATCGTGAATTAGCACGACTTACGGTGGTTGTAGGTCTCCCGCACAACGCAGCTATGTTCGCACTTCAGCTGTTGGTGACCGGTATAGATTTCCGGCTGGAGCACGCATGCGTCGTCCGCCTCGGGATCTTCTGGGCTGTAGGAGTAGGCGCAAGAGTGGCACAGGAATGCTGAGGGGTGGGATGGGAGGAGATGGCTGATATAGATAGCTAGATAGCATTTAAGAGGGAGGGAGAGAGAGAGAGAGAGAGAGAGAGAGAGAGAGAGAGAGAGAGAGAGAGAGAGACAGACAGAGAGAGAGACAGAGACAGACAGACAGACAGAGAAAGAGAGAGAAAGACAGAGAGACAGAGAGATAGACAGACAGAAATAGAAAGAGAGAGAAAGAGAAAGAGAGAGAGAGAGAGAGAGAGAGAGAGAGAGAGAGAGAGAGAGAGAGAGAGAGAGAGAGAGAGATTAACAGGAGGGAATGTATAATTTTAGGTATGAGAATAAAGCGAAGTTTTAAAAAATGACAGTTTGCGAAAAATGGAGTTAGCCCCGCGCTAGTTTAAATCTTCTTCAAAGTTATGATTTTATATAAAAAAAAAAAATTCCATTTGAATCGCTCAAAAATCTCACAGGCACAAAAGTTCAACATATTATGGACTGTCTAAGGCCTTAGTTGTAAGAATAAACTGGGTTTTGTTGTCTTTTTTTATTTTTTGAAATGTTTCAAGAAAATTATTATCTCATGCTTTCAAACTCTTTAAATTTTCTATCTTTAGCCAGAATAACTCTGAACAGCATTATTAATTTTTTCCCATTTCTGATAAATTGATAGATGTTGCTTGGCCACAACGGGGCAATCTCGGTATTAACCTATAATCAGTTTTATCGTCAGTTTAAAACTCATCAAACATGTATTATGGACGTATTCCAGATATACATTGGCAATGTAGATTTGAACCCTCGTCCTACCGTGTGTGTATGGCGGGCCGACTACCACAACAACCACCACAAGACGCCACAAGAGCGAGAAGTGACCAGTATATCTCGGTGATGTGAAACTGAGCTCAGCCGGTTCCATTAGGATATTGAATGAGAACTTTGGGTCCGCAAGCGCAAGGGTATTGATAAGTTAAACTTGAACCTGGCAAGGAAATTTTGAAATCAGTGTCTTCAAAAGTTTTCCATTTCACGCTGGTTTCTGCTCCATGATGAAACTCATTACGAGAGTCAAATCCAAGTGTATTTGCGATAAAGAAAAAGTGTTCAAACTTAATCCGTATAAAAGAGGCTGGTCTAAAAGCACCGCTTTCTAAATAATTATAGTCTTACCCAGGAGCAACTGAACCTGCCCTAATTACGGGGAATAAAATTAATGGAAATCGGATTATTTTTTCACTTTAGAAAATCGATATTGTCTACCTTACCATTTTGAGCATAACAATGCTTTCCGTGCTTCACAAGTTTTTAATAAGGCACAATTAATATTAACAGCCCAGAAGTTAAAATGTTGTATGCCAGATGCATTAAAACGTCTGCTGCAAACAAACACTGGATTTAATCAAATATTGCCTTAATAAAAACCATTTTGGCAAGCTAAACTCGTAAGATTTAAAGAGAAAGAATAATTTGAAACAGCAAAATGGTTCAAGCACTGATACTTTCTACCCCGCTGCTTCTCGCTATGCAAGTTATGTCCAATACAGCCTGGGAGGGTCCACACACTCGACTCAAGCCTGGAAGGTCCAGTGTGTAGATTATCAGTCTCTTGCTGAAGACCATACATGGCCAGATTTAATGAATCTTATTTCCGGTATTTGGCAGTTCTGAAATCCTGGTCGAGAAGTTATTTGTGGAGGTAGAGACAACTGTAGACACCGTCTAGTCACCTTGGGAGGGAGGGAGAGAGAGAGAGAGAGAGAGAGAGAGAGAGAGAGAGAGAGAGAGAGAGAGAGAGACAAGGGAGAGAAACAGACGTGCGGAAGGTGAAGTAGAGATGGACAGACAGATAGACGGGACGACAGATATACAGAGAGAGTGAAACAGAGATAGACAGACGGATAGATAGACTGGCAGACATACATACATAGACAGTGAAATACAGATAGAGAGACAGATAGACAGTCAGGCAGACAGACAGACACACAGGCATACCGGGTACAGAGAGAGAGGGGGAGTCAAATGGCACACCCTGGCTTAAGTTTTGTTTATATTGTAATCTGCACTACTAGATTAAGATCCATTAGATCTGTGTGTCTGAGTGTGAATGCTAGGTTTTGCCGACCTGGATTTGGTATCGCAAGCCATTTCACGGAGTTATATTTCTTTTCGCAGCTATTGCTCGAAACATACTGACCACAAGTTAATGAGGACTTTCTGATAGTGATCACTTTCTGTTATGGTTATGTTCTTTCTGGACTTTGGAAAGAAGGGGATAGGGGAGTGAGTGAGAGAGAGAGAGAGAGAGAGAGAGAGAGAGAGAGAGAGAGAGAGAGAGAGAGAGAGAGAGAGAGAGAGAGAGAGAGAGAGAGAGAGAGAGAGAGAGTCATACTGCTAGGTTTCAAAAAGTCTTTGCAAAAGAGATGGATTTGATATGCAAGTCCAGCTTAGCTCCGGGTAGTGAAGTTAAACTTCTTCAGGGCATGATCTGAATTTCTTTTCTTTTCTTTTCTTTTTCGATGAACTTTGGCCTCAATTCAACTTCAAGTTGATAAAATTATGGCAAATCAATACCCATCAACAAAGGCGAGTCGCCGTCTTGCTTCGCTCTATCGATAAGAAATTTATGTAATTCGGATCTACTTTCGATATCATCGGAGTTTCGTGTGGCATTCGAAATCGAAACAAACCAAAATGAGAACAGAAAACTGATGCCTGGAGATAAAACGCTGCAGAATCTAGTCAAGGTCTAGACGCCTAGATCTAGACTAGATTTAGATAGATCTTCTCTATGATGTGGAGCCGCTTGAAACTATTTTCCTTTATCGATGGGATAAGATCCACATTCAAAATAAAAAATGGCTCAAGATCTATGAACTAGATCTAGATCTAGATCCTGAGAAATCTAGAATTTTTAGATCTAGATTCTAGTAGAGCATTAAAATCCAGATAATTCTAGATCGAGAGATCTATGCTAAGGTGGTGCCATGTCTAAGCTGAAAGCACGTAAGATTCATTGATCTTTTTATAAAAAAAAATAATTTTATATTAATAACAAATAACAGTCAGCCGCACCCTTCTAAATCAAGATCTGGATCTAGGCTGGTTTATTCAGACCCTTTAGGAGGATATTCTCATTGTCACAGATATTATACTCAGGGAACACCAATGATTTTATATTATCAGTTCAATTGTCCAACCATTGTGCATATATGTTCATCTTTAGTCTTATTTATTAGGGAAATTATAGATTCTAAGTATTAGAAAGGTTTTCGATGTAAAAATTTGCTTTCAATATTTACTAAATATTTTGGTAAATTTGCAGATCGGCCGAACTCTCGCTATGCTTCACAGTTGAATCTTCCTCGACGAATTTAAAACTTTTTTGTTTAATGGGCTTTTTGAGTAACACAAAAATGCTTATATCTTGAAAAGTATTTTTGCGACGAATACAACTTTCATATTCATGTTGAGCATATCAATGAAATTCATTTAGAAAAATACAATTTTAAAGCTGAAAGTGAGTTGGGCCCATAATTACAATAATACCAATATTTTGCCACTTTGAGTTGGACTTGGAATTAATTTGACATAAATTTATCGAATCATGAAAATAAATTTCGCTTTTTTTTGTTAATTATAATTTGTTTCTTAGAGTATTTTAAAGTCTATTTCTTCTTATACTTGTTTATTACTGTTTTTAAGATAAAATGTGTTTCATTTCCATTTTGTGAAAAGAAAGTTCACTTCTCGCAATGCAGCAGTTTCCAAAACTTTCCTTATCAAAGCTCTGCCAAGCAATCAATCAAGTGCAGTGCTCTTTAGTGTAGGAGATGATGACCTTACTCACATCTTTATCCCTGGTTCCTTTTCAGTGCTTCTGTCACTCTTCCTTCTTTTAACAAATTTGTTAGTCCGTCCAATAATTTTAATCGCTGTTTTCCGTCCATCATTCCAGTTGTCAGAAGATGTACTAGTTTGTTTTTTTTTCATCATATGGCCAAAAAATGTTGCTTGGCTTTTAAGCATATTTTAAAGGCATGATTTTGTAAAGGCTTCTTGTAACATTATCTTGTTTGATTTGTCTACACTTCATGAGATTTGTAGCATTCTCCAAAGGAACCACATTTCTGTTGCCTCCAGCTTCTTTTGTAATTGTTTTGAAATTATCCAGGCCTCAAATCAGTACATAAGAATGGGTTGAATGCTCGTCTTAGGACTTGTTATCTCATGAATAACGTGTTCCTCATTTTTGTCAAGTTATGAGATTTATTTAGAGATTCATTTAGCTTTCTATTGTCTGTTCAAATCAGTGTATTGCATTTATGAAATAAATTGTTTTAAAAAAAAACATCATTTGACGAAAACAGGTGAAAAATTTTAATTTTTGAACATCCTGAACATGTTTTAGGTCTGACAAATCTATCCTGCCTACTTTTTGGTCTAATAAAAGGATTTAAGATTGGCAGCAATAACTCTAGGGTCAATATGGACCACAGTTCGAAAAACTAAAGGGTAGGTGCATGTCCAGGAACAAGTTTAGCCACTTAAGGAA
>JAWDGP010003481.1:25000-50899 GCA_033675545.1 Elysia crispata
CCAAGTTCCCAATATATTCGCCGAATATACGAATGCCAATAAAATGCGCTTCTCGCCATTGTGGTGTTTGGGGTCAAGGTCGCGGCCACTGCTAGGAGTCGTGTATAAAAAAAAAATAAGGTCAAGACACCTTGACCATCTTAACAGAAATGTTCGGGTTTCTTTTTTTTTAAAGCTGAACCAAGTTTTGTTGATATAATTAGAGAAATTTGAGTGACAAAACAAAGTTGGTTGGACTCTGTGATAAGCTATATAACCTTTAATATTAAAATTTAAGTAAAGGTTACACTTCTTCTTGCTCTACTAAAGGGGCGAGGCTGGCTTTCGGTTTTGATTGTTTTTTGTTGGTTTTCTTTATCGATAAAGGCGTGTGTTGCGTGTTGTGTTGCAGTGATAAAAATGTCGAATGTTTTTTGTTTTTTTTTGTACTTCTTCTTGCAACCCAACCGAAATTCGGGTTGGCTGTAATTAGACCAACGGGTGGAAAACGACTTAGGAGATAGAAAGAAAAACAGAAATTCACATTTAAATGCGGAAATATTTTGTATCATTTATCAACTGAAATTATCGATATTACGAGAAACCCGTTTGGTTTAACTAACCCGGAGCGCCTCTCGAAAGATAAACACTATCGTTTTCTCCAGTGACATCAATTCTTGTAGGCATTGTTTTTTTTTTTTTTTTTTTTTTCATAGGAAATCTTATGAAGGCGCACCATTTAAATTCGTCCTCTTGTCTATTCCACAGAGTGTCATGGCCTAGAAATGTTTATCTTGAGAAGAAGATAAAAAGCATCTGAAACAACTAAAAAAAAAAAAACAAAAAAAAAAAAACGGATGTAGAAGGCTACTGTCAACTCTGGAATCTTAAGATTAATTTTTGTAATACTTTCAAGACCAATTCATCTCTGGATCAAGACCTTTTACTGTACATGAACCAAATTTTATCACGCGGAATGACTTAGTTCTAGGCCTACAACGCTATCTTCTGCTCTATCAGATTTACACTCGTGACCCTTTCATCTCTTATCTTTCAATTTGAAATAATAGAACAAATAAAGTAAGTCATGTGCGACTTTTAAGAATCTGTCGAGTGTTTTCCAGCCGCGTAGAACTCCGGACTATTTGATTATGCTCTCACTCTGCGACGCGGTCTAGAAAGGTGTAGAGAAAGTTTCTTTGTTATCAATGGAAATCATATTACAATGGAAATGGAATAACGAAAGGAAACGATAGTTAAAAAACAGTTAAAACTATGGAGTAAAACGATTGTTGTGAAGGTGACGCGAAGTGCAGCGGATCGCTGGCAGTAGAAGTGGAGCTGATTTGTTCAGCCCTGTGGCTGCACCGCCGGGAGGATCAAGACTGAATCATCGCCCCCCGATGGAGGAGGAAACGGCCGTTGGTTCTGGCAAAGATCGCCCCCCGAGGAGCAGACGACCGGTGAGCGCCGTCACAGCACCCCAGGGTGAACTGTCCGCCGATCAGGCGCTACTCATGTCTGCGTCTGGTACCACTCAGGGTTTGCCTCCGGGAGATCAAGTTTTCCAGAGTTTGGAGAAGGTTCCGGCTAAAGAGCTGTCCGAATCCGGACTCATCCAGTCAGTTTCCGACAGCACCGACGTGCCAGGCGCAGGGAGCGGGCGCTACTGTAATGGCACCGAGGGTGTTCAGAGTCCGCCCTTAGACGCCGCGCCACTCGACCGCCAGATGGACGGCCACAACGGAACTCTGGCCGGACCGCCAGTGCGGGCCGACCTGCTGTACGAGGGGTCCGTCATGAGGGTCCCCCCACCCCGCAGCTTTCCGCCACTGCCAGCCAACACGACGGACGACGCGAAACTTGTCGATCACTACGAGCAGACGATCGGATTCTCTGCTTCCGGCATGGAGAGGGAGAGACTTGACCAGCGTCCTCCTGCCACCGCTTCCCATGACCCGTCACTCCAGTCTGACCGCCAACAGTTATATAGTGGTGCTCAGACAGGCCAGGGTGTCCAGTGTGAGACGCCTCCCGAAAGAGGAGCAAATAAGTCGGCAATCACAGTCCGTTCTGAGACTCCTCAAGGAAACGTACCGGAAGTAGATGCTTCAGCCGTGCCGAAGTCCCAGCCCTTAGAGCTTGGCTTAGTGCAGCAGCTGGCGGAGCTTGGTCAGCCAAAGCAGGCGGAGAGAGCGGTTGTGTCACCGATAGGAAACAAGGCCTTGGCTTCGAAAAATGGTTCGGGTGTTCTAAATGGCGATGATAGTGAAACAGTGAGGAATAAAGCTAAGAATAGTCAACCTGAACCTTCAGGCGCAGCTCGTCAGCCGACAGACAACGGTTCTCAGGTAGACCAGGACGGCGGGCAGGACGCCCAGCCAGCGCAGAGCCTGAAGGATATCCTCGCGAACATCGTGCTGGAGGAGCAGGTGATTACCATCAAGCTCCACAGGGACACGCCGTCCAACAGGAGATCCCGGCGTGACCGCCTGCCATGGAGTCGGGCTGGACCAGCCTCGGCTACAGATATCCGAGCCCCAGGCATGCTGGCGGCCCACGCGGAGGATCAGGTCCCCAGTCTAGCCTCTCTGGACCGGTGGAGTCGCCTGAGTACCCGCCGGGCAATATCCAACATCGAGACCCGCCAGGACAGCGACGTGTTTCCCAACACGACCGACGCGCCGCATGTCACGACCGCTATCGTCCACACGAACAATGACCCACCAGCGGAGAATGGAGTGAGCAGAATCGCCTCATCGTCCTCGTCTGTCATGAGACGGACTATTTCAGACGGCGCTTTCGTCCAAGACCCGCCGCAAGCAGTAGCTGGCCCTTCCCGCCAAGAAAAACCGCCGCCCTCAACCAAACAGGTCCGGTCCAGTCGCCCCACAAGCAGCGCGGCGGCTTTAGCCGAAGAAGAACGCTTGAAGCGCTTAAACGTCGTCGTGCAGCACACGGGACGACGCAGCGCTCCAGTGTTCTCCCGTCGCGGGTTCGGCACGGCCGAGTTCTGGAACAGCGGGCAGACGAGCATCAACCGCGCCATCTTGAAGCAGATTTTCTCCCGCCCGTTAATCCCGCCCAGCGGCCGGAGACCCAGGGCGCAGGACCGCGACCGGTATGGGCGCGAGAGATCTCTGTCGGTCGGCGCCGAGAGAAGGGGACACAGGAGCAAGAGGCTGCTAAGCAGCGAAAACGCCGAGCGCGAGTGGAGAGACGGTCGATCGAGCGCCCCAGCGTGGGCGTCCAAGGGAAGAAAGTCGCGCAGGAAGCTCGCCTCTTACGGCAGCATGGAAGAGCGTGGCCCGCGCTACAACCAGCTGGAGGAGGAAGAGAACGGCGGAGGCGCTGACGTGATGTCCAGCCGCTATTACAGAGACCGCGAAGACTGGGGGGACGTGGATGACATCCTGGTGGAGGAGCTGTTCAGGGAGGGCGCGCTGCCTCGGGTCCGTGGACCGGGAGGGGCGAGCGGGTTTCGGGCACAGAGAAGGTCGACGTCGCGGAATGCCCAGCAGGACCCTTCAGGACACGGCCGCGTGTCTGCGTCTCGGCCGCTCAGCGTACAGGACAGAGACTTCAGCGTGGAGGTCGTGCCGGGCAGGACTAGCCGGGCCGGGCGAGGAGGAGGGGAGGAGGAAGAGGAGGGCGATACCGGGAGCAGCAGCAGCAGCAGCAGCGAGGACGACGAGAGCGCGGCTCTGCTGAAAGAGACCAAGACGGAGATCTACGGGCGCCGGTGGTACCTGCTGTTTCTCTTCTCCATGACGGCGCTCGTGTGGAACGCCATCTGGTCCACCTGGGGCCCCATCGCGCAGTCCGCCAAGCAGGTGTACAGCTGGTCGGACGGGGACATCGCGATGTTCACCTGGCTGGGGAACCTGCCGTTCCTGATCACCATGTTCCCCATCGCCTACCTTATGGATGTCAAAGGTCAGTGGACGAGTTGTTGGTCTTGTTTATGGTTTTCTTTTACATGTTTCTAGAATAGTAATATAGTATGTAGAATAACATATAAGGTCAGTGGACGAGTTGTCGGTCTTGTTTATGGTTTTCTTTTACATGTTCCTAGAATAGTAATATAGTATGTAGAATAACATATAAGGTCAGTGGACGAGTTGTCGGTCTTGTTTATGGTTTTCTTTTACATGTTCCTAGAATAGTAATATAGTATGTAGAATAACATATAAGGTCAGTGGACGAGTTGTCGGTCTTGTTTATGGTTTTCTTTTACATGTTCCTGGTACAGTAATATAGTATGTAGAATAACATATAAGGTGAGTGGACGAGTTGTCGGTCTTGTTTATGGTTTTCTTTTACATGTTCCTAGAATAGTAATATAGTATGTAGAATAACATATAAGGTCAGTGGACGAGTTGTCGGTCTTGTTTATGGTTTTCTTTTACATGTTCCTAGTACAGTAATATAGTATGTAGAATAACATATAAGGTCAGTGGACGAGTTGTCGGTCTTGTTTATGGTTTTCTTTTACATGTTCCTAGTACAGTAATATAGTATGTAGAATAACATATAAGGTCAGTGGACGAGTTGTTGGTCTTGTTTATGGTTTTCTTTTACATGTTCCTAAAATAATAATATAGTATGTAGAATAACATATAAGGTCAGTGGACGAGTTGTCGGTCTTGTTTATGGTTTTCTTTTACATGTTCCTAGTACAGTAATATAGTATGTAGAATATAAGGTCAGTGGACGAGTTGTCGGTCTTGTTTATGGTTTTCTTTTACATGTTCCTAGTACAGTAATATAGTATGTAGAATAACATATAAGGTCAGTGGACGAGTGGTCGGTCTTGTTTATGGTTTTCTTTTACATGTTCCTAGTACAGTAATATAGTATGTAGAATAACATATAAGGTCAGTGGACGAGTTGTCGGTCTTGTTATTACGATTTTTTTTTTACATGAACTTAGTACAGTAATATAGTAGTGTTATAAATATTGTTACCAGTATTCTATGTATTTTTTTCCGAGAATCGTCTAGAAAGATTAGAAAGTAAATATTTGCATCAAGATTTGTAGACATAGTGAGTCACAGACATTCGGACAGACATGTTGACAAACTTGTCAGAGAAAGAGGGGGATACACTTGGTCGCAAGTATTGAAGACAGAGAAAGTCAGAAATGTACCGGTAGTAGAAATGAACAAGGAAGAGTCTGAGAGAGAAAGAGAGAGATAGAATGGTATTAATAGTGAGAGAAAAAGAGAGGAAACACTAGATATCGTGATATTGGTTGACATCAAAAAAAAAAAAAAGAGAGAGAGAGAGAGAGAGAGAGAGAGAGAGAGAGAGAGAGAGACAGACAGACAGACAGACAGACAGACAGACAGACAGACAGACAGACAGACAGACAGACAGACAGACAGGCAGAGAAAGAGAAAGAGAGAGGGGTGGAAAAGGGGGGAGGGCAGGGCGGTGAATAAAAAGACAGGCATTCTGGCAGAGACAGACAGAAAGTCAAATATAATATACGACAAAGGAACAGTAAACATACCATTTTGGAGCAAATTGCTATACAACTTATCTTCCTCTAAAATTGTCCGGAAGGGGAAAAAAAAGCTTTTATCTTAACCATCAGATCTCTCGCCTACTTGAAATAATAACATTATCTGACTATCAGCTTAGGGTGACATGACTGTGAGATCACACCTTAACACCTACTATGTCATGGCTTGACTCAGCAGTTCAGATCACACGTAAAACCCTTCGATATCTTTTGGTGTTCCCCGAGGACTCTCTATCGATAAGACTCCACACTCATGCAGCTGGGCGTGCATCAGGTAGACCTATCCTGGTTTAGGCGATAAATTCTGAAACCAAATCGATATAAGCAAGCCGATAATCGATATAACTGAGTCGCATTCAATAAACGTAACTACATTATCATTCACAGGCGTCTTCCGTTTGGTAAATAAATCCCCCCTTTTTTTTTCCTTTTTTTTTTTTTTTTTGAAGCATCCGACCACCGAAGTGTACAAACCATTACGGTTGGTTCTTCCGTTGGTATTGTGTCCCCTAAGTTTCTCGTAGGTTTTTTGTAAATGTAGATATATGTAGACGTCAAGCCAGAACGGCAACATGTGCATAAAAAAAGTAATTCCACTTCTTGCTCCCAAACTTATAAGACAACGAATAAAAGCAATGGCGTTAAGGCATCTACATAATAATTAGAGACTATTAGGCCTCCGTCAGGAGTGGAGAGATGCCGGGATTCGAACGCGCTGGTTGGTGACATCACACTCTATCTATCGTCAGATGGTCCACCCAGGAATCGCACCACTGGTCACATTTGCTAGTCGCCATTTTCTGGTCCCCATTGCAGCTAGTCCAACGCCTTTCTGGTTAGAATTAGTAAGAATACAGGGCAGTAAAATCAACAATGTACTCAGCGCAATGCGCCCGGTTTATCCTGATTTAAAAAAAAAAAAGAGAGAAAAAAGAAAAAAAAAAGGCAAAATGACGGCACCGAATCGTTTAAAAAGTTAAAATGTATATTTATATTCTATATAACTTCGTCATATCTAGGTTTGATGTTGATTTTTCTATACTCTTCATATCTAGAGATACATTTAAAGTTAGATCTATGTAAGGGGATCGCTCGATAACTATAGCGCACGACTTCCATTGTCCGTGCCAATAGCCAGCCCCCACTTAGTTTGTCATGTATAATTCATTCATCAAACTAAAATATATATTCAAATAAGAGTGAGACTTCTTCTCTATTATGTTTACGCAACTCGTAATTGACCTGCACGCAAAATTGTTACATAAAGGGATTTTCATTTTGTAAACAAATTATGCAACTATTCGTTCCAACACTGTCTTAGATTCAGCTGACTTGTCTCGCACCTATAGTGCCTTGTAAACAATCTGTTTAAAACCAACAGTTAGTTGGGGTTTTTTGTTTTTGTTTTTGTTCCTTTTTTTTGTTGTTTGTTTGTTTGTTTTTGTTACAATTTATTGCTTTGTAATTTTAAGCTCACTGGCCTTGAAGAGGAAAAAAAATCGCGACCTTTCGGTTACGAGCACCTAGTATGACTACTAGTACTAACTTACAGGTGCCGCTGGAAGATAAAGTTCTACGGTCTTTGATAACCGGTAAAGGCTTGTTATGACCATGAGTATGAGATGATAAGTTTCATAATCATGTTATCTCTCATCTTGCGTGGCGCACCTCACTTACCGTGCTGTTATCTGTCTCTGTCTCTCTCTCTGACTCTCTCCCTCTCTGTGTCTGTCTCTGTCTCTGTCTCTCTCTCTGACTCTCTCCCTCTCTGTGTCTGTCTCTCTCTCTCTGTCTTTCGCTCTGTCTTTCTCTCTCTCTCAGTCTCTCTCTCTCTCTCTCTCTCTGTCTTTCTCTCTCTCTCTCTCTCTCTCTCTCTCTCTCTCTCTCTCAGACTCTCTCCCTCTCTGTGTCTGTGTCTGTCTCTCTCTCTCTCTGTCTTTCTCTCTCTCTTTCTCTCTCTCAGTCTGTCTCTGTCTCTCTCTCTCAGACTCTCTCCCTCTCTGTGTCTGTCTCTGTCTGTCTCTCTCTCTCTCTCTCTCTCTCTCTCTCTCTCTCAGTCTCTCTCTCTGTCTTTCTCTCTCTTCTCTCTCTCCTCACTCTCTCTTTGTCTTTCCTCTCTGTCTCTGTCTGTCTGTCCCCCCTCTCTTTCTCTGTCTCTCTCTCTGTCTCTCTCTGTCTCTCTCTGTCTCTCTCTCTCTCTCTCTTGTCTGTCTGTCTGTCTTTGTCTTTTCTCTCTGTCTCTGTCTGTCTGTCTGTCTGTCTCCCCTCTGTCTCTCTCGCTCTCGCTCTGTCTCTGTCTGTCTATCCGTTAGTCTCTCTCTCTCTCTCTCTCTCTCTCTCTCTCTCTCTCTCTCTCTCTCTCTCTCTCTCTCTCTCTCTCTCTCTCTCTCTCTCTCTCTCTCTCTCTCAGATGCTGAAATCAAAACACTTCGGATCCCTTTATTACAGTACCGGTACGTGTTATTTGACCAATAATTTTCCTTTGTTATAGTTTGTACCTTGTGATCTGAAAGCTTGACCTGTTTTTTCTTTTGACACTGAGGCTTGGAATTCACGGTCACCCAGTGGGACATCTGAGTTAGACCTATCGAACAGAAAAAATAAATTAATTAAAAAAAAATAATGATAATGATAATAATAATAATAATAATAATAATAATAATAATAATAATAATAATAATAATAATAATAATAATAATAATAATAACATAAAATAAGATAAGATAAGAAAAGATTTACTTTATTCGTCCCTCTTGGGGAAATTCAAAATTGGCATGCCCATTAACATAAAAAGTCACAAACACAGTAAAAATTCAAGTGTGTGATATATATATATATATATATATATATATATATATATATATATATATATATATATATAGAGAGAGAGAGAGAGAGAGAGAGAGAGAGAGAGAGAGAGAGAGAGAGAGAGATGTATAAAAATATAAAAGAGGTCATAATATAAGGGTTTTTAATCAAGGGTTCAACTTTGATTATGAAGATTACCGGTTGTACTCCACCTCCCATTTTAGCAAGGAAAAAGGCTGGTTCTATGAGATTCGATGAGGTATCAAACCTGGGGTCTCCTTAGCAGCGGTCCAAGGTTCTTCCTCTTATTGAGCTGAGCGATGAGAGAGAGAAGGGGAGAGGAGAGAGAGAGGGAGGGAGACAGAGAAGTAGAGAGAGAGACAGAGAGAGAAAGAGAGATAGAGAGAAAGAGACAGAGACAGACAAAGAGAGAGAGGAAAGACTAAGAGAGAGAGAGAGAGAGAGAGAGAGAGAGAGAGAGAGAGAGAGAGAGAGAGAGAGAGAGAGAGAGAGAGAGTCCAAATAGAAAGCAAAAACACCACACTTGGAGGATAACTTGGTAATTATAAAGAATCTGAAAGGACGCGTGGGTGTCTTTAAATAGTATAATACAGGGTCTGAAAGGATATATGCACATAACTTTATAACTACGGGACAAAAAAGAAGTAATACAGCAATAGATTTAACATATAAACGTTTCACTTTATAAGTTATAAAGTTGTGTGCATATTTCCTTTTAGACCCAGAGAGAGAAAGAGAGAGAGAGAGAGAGAGAGAGAGAGAGAGAGAGAGAGAGAGAGAGAGAGAGAGAGGGGGGAGAGAAAGAGACAGAGAGAGAGGAAAGATAGAGAGAGAGAGAGAAAGAGACACAGAGACAGAGAGAGAGGAAAGATAGAGAGAGAGAGAGAGAGAGAGAGAGAAAGAGACACAGAGAAAGAGAGAGAGGAAAGATAGAGAGAGAGAGAGAGAGAGTAAAAGAGGACGGTGTTTGAGTGATCTATATCATCTATTTATATTGCCGTTCATATCCTAGTTCCCCGACTTGGACGCCACGGCTGCCTCTCGGATGTTCGATGTTTGAGGAACACTGCTACTAAAATCAACCCCTGGTTTGCCTCTCTCTCCCCAGGTATGCGGACAGCCACAGTCCTGTGCTGTGGCCTCATGTGCCTGGGAGCTGGACTTCGGTGCATCCCTTGTGACACGGTCACGGCCACATGGTAGGTACTCTATGGGGAGACCTACACAACATGCGGTTGGTGTTACGGATCTCCAATGTCTTGCCAGCAAGAACCTTCCTTCTCTGACACTTTTTTTTTTTCATTTCTGTTTCTCACTGAATGTTTGTCTTTCAGTCTGATCTGTATGGTTATGCCTCTCTCTGTCTCTCCCTCCCTCTCTTTCTCTGTCTGTCTGTCTGTCTGTTTCTATCTATCTATCTATCTATCTATCTATCTATCTATCTATCTAGGTTTGATTTGTCATCAAGATCAAGATTAAGCCTAGCCTGCACCTTTTTGTTTACATTTTGAGCTAGACCTACATCAAGGGTATTGATTCCAAGGTTAGAATTAAAGTGTAGATACATGTGGTACTGTACTATTACATCATGCTCAGTAATATACATTTCGCAGCCAGGGACTTAAAAACTAGTTTTTCACTTAGCATAATGATCAAAAGCGATGCTATTTGAAGAAAGTGAATTTTGATGACTTAAATATTTTCGAAACCTTTCAAAACCGGGCTTTAGGAATTAGCAATATCTATGTTAAGTTTCCCCATACATTCTCTTGTGAAATGTGGATGAAAGTAATTTGAAACAAAAATTAGTTGTTTTTTTTCCTAAGAAACAATTCCCGCACATTTTGTTCATGGTCTTTCCGCAATATGCTGGGGACAAAATTGGCATTTCCAGACCAGCTGGTGGGATTTTGCATGGAGCGGACTACTACAATTGGATGACCATAAGAGTTTGGGATCTCATCTAATATGATCTGCTCTTGTATCTGATGGAGGAATTTTGGTCATGTTCTGAGTTCTCTTGGTGGGGAAAGTAAAATGACCATGCAATCAATATTACTCAATAGTGTTTATCAAATCCTGCAGAAGCAAGAAATTTTACCCATGGACTTAAACGTGTCTATTTTTGTTACTTTAGACGCCTCAAGGTTCAATTTCTTAATGATATGTGGAGCTTTATGTACAAAAACTTTCACATCATTTCATGCTAATCATGTTTTCTGTCCCCTATTTATTGGTTTATATCTCTACTCTCCGCAGGTTGATCCGACTCGGCCAGCTCCTGAATGGTGTGGCTGGCACTGTCCCCATCAGTGGGCCAGGCCTGTTGTCTGGTTTGTGGTTCCCGCCCAACCAGCGGGCTACGGCCACGGCTATCTCTACGGTCAGCGGCTATCTCGGGTCCTGTATCTCGTTTGTTCTCGGTGCGTGTAACTGAGCCAGTGATCTAGAGTTCCGAGTGATACTGTTGAAGCTCAAAACCTTTCGATTGAAAGGCATTTTATTACATTTCTGATTAAGATGTAAAGAATCTGCATTCTTTGTCCCTGACGAATGCTTCAAAGCACCTGATGATGAAACTGTAACACAAGGAAATATTTTATGAAATTTTTCAATGAGTTACGATAAAGTATCAATGACTTATTCCGTAATGGATTCGCAATATACAAGAGAATTTTAGAGCTAACATAGTTTTACTCCTTGAACCGTCTCAGTCAAATGATGAAATTGATCAGGATTTTAGCTTGGAGCCCTCTGACTTGAATCTCAATTTCTGTCAATTCTTGCAGGTCCGTTGTTAGTGAAAGAGCCATCCTTGTCTCCTGTCAACGGATCTTCGTAAGTATCCGATTTTTTTCCCATTTAGAGTCTTTTCCCTCCTTTGCTTCCCATAATTCTCAAAGTCAAAGGTTTAAAATATACAAACAATTTTAGAAACTTCATTTATCATTATTATATTTGTGACCTTTGAAACACTTCTTATGAATGTGGCTGTTAATCCTTTTTCTTCCACTCTCTTTCTCTTCCTCTTTCCCTCCCTCTTGCTCCTCCTTTTTTTTCTTCCACTCTCTTTCTCTTCCTCTTTCCCTCCCTCTTGCTCCTCCTTTTTTTTCTTCTTCTTATTGTCATTTAGAATAGGTAGGCCTATATTAATCTTGACGTAAAGCTACATGGATTGCGAGTAATTTATTAAGGTTATGAAAGCACTTCTGAGGAGGTATTTGTTTCTCTTCTGAAAAATAAATTTTGTACCTTTTTTGCCTTAATTGAGCACATGAAAGAACAAGTTTGATGCCGTTTGAGAACCTTAAGAAAAATTTTTGTCAGTGAGAGCATTTTGTTTACATTCTTTGATAAAGAAGGCACATTTTAATTTATAAGTGGATGTTACTTTAGATTTGTAGCATTTCATATCTTTTTTTTTGAGTTTATATAAATTAAAGTGTTCTTGTTCTGTTTTATCTCCCATCTCAAGGCAACCAAACCTGAACGAATTGCTTGGTAACAGCACAGGTAAGATTCTGCTTCTCTGCCTTATGTTCGCTATGTTATCCATCCTTACGTATGAACATTTATATTGAAAATTTTTATATTTAGAAAGAAATAATGCTTCTTGTGCTGTACTCATACATCCATTCTTTGAGCATATTGAAGGTGAATATAAGAGGCTTGGCTTATTTGCCCTGCTCAGATGGAAGAAGACATAATTTCAAACAACATTTAAAAAAAAAATTTTTTTTTAAATGGTGATAGTGAAAGAATATAACTTCCTTGGGCCTGCTTAGGCAGGAGTAGATTATAATAGTCTAATCAGTATATGGTTTGCAGTGTATACCCTCATCTGACGGACTCTCTCAAGCCAGTAGGATATACACACTCAGGAACAATTTACTTTTTCATGCACCAGTGACAAGATTCCTGATTGTCAGCTCTAGGTCTTAGATTATTGCAAGAGCTTGCAAGGTTGCAGGCAGAGACATGTCCCCTTAAAGACAAATAAGAATTTGATACCAGCGGCATGTCAGTTTCTTATTCTTATTTTTTTTTTATTTGTGCGCGTTTGTTTGGTTTTTGGTAAATATGTTGGTTCTGGTCATTCTGAATGTTCTGCGATCTTTTGCAGAAATTGAGGAGCAGAAACAGGGCATTGAGATGATCCTCTACTCTGGTGAGTTGTTAACTTTGAAATCTTTTTTGTAAGAGTTAGAAACAGGAACCTAGTCAATGTAAACACGACATAAAGAAGTTTTGTAATTCATGAAGAAAAAGTGTAAATAAAGATTAGAAGGCAATGTAGAATCTGAACGTTGTATGAAAAATGAATGTATCGCACTTTCCTTCTTGCGCAATAATTTTATTTGGCATGGAGGTAGTTCAGGTGAAAGTAAATTCTTATTTGATTTTTTGGCCTCTCCCGGCAGGCTTTGATTATTTTATTTGAACAAATTTTTCTCATATCAAATAGCTTTTTAATCAGTTTTAATCAAAGAAATATAGATAGAAGCAGCTGCAGCTGTGTTTTGTTCAGCTTGGTCCTCTAGAGTTGTATGAAGAAAACACCCACTGTAAAGGTGTGTCAATAAAAGACATTATTCATCCAGTCATTCTTAAGATTTTAGCTCCTGCGATTTATTATTATCTAAAGCAAGTCTCCTTGTGGCAGTGAAAACATCCCGTTTTTTTGTTTTGTTTTGACAGAGTTTGCGGCAGCCGCACTTTTGTTTATCTTGGTTGTGGTTTACTTCCCCTCCAAACCTCCCATGCCACCGAGCATCTCAGCGTCTGTTCCAAGAGAGGAGTATCTGGCGGGGCTGAAACATCTTGTACGGTAAGTGGATATGGGAGTTCTACATTGACACAGCTTCTACAGGATATTTACATATCTCGCACATTGGAGCAGGGCATTGCCTAAGTGAGGCACGCCATCTTCGGACAAAATTTTCTTCAGAAGTCAATGTGCACTACATAGTATCTGACGTGCATGGAAGGATTAGTGCCTCATTTGAAAGCTTTAGCTTATGCCAATTCTAAACCTGAACAGCAGTGAATTTGTCTATTTGTTTTATCATGTTCATCAACAAATTAAGGGATAAAATGCCTATTTGTTTTATCATGTTCATCAACAAATTAAGGGATAAAGTGCCTATTTGTTTTTGATGTAGAATCATGTTCATGAAAAAGTTTAGAGATAAAGTGTTTATTTAAAATTTTATTTGCCCGTCTCAAATGTATAAAACCAATTTCGCCCAGTATGATAATTACACATGTATCTATTTTACCCCTATGACCTTCTAATGCTGTTTTTTCTCAATACACCATCTTTGACAACTGTGGCACATACATATTACATATTGAATTGTCACTTTCTGTCTACCTTCTTATTCTGATTTTTCATCACTTTTCTAGTAACAAACAATTTTGGGTGACAGCCATAGCCTACAGTGTGCCTATAGGTGTGTATGAAGTGTGGCAAGTCGTCCTCGATGTAATACTCGACCCCAAGGTCTCACAGGTGAGATCTTTTTTTTTTTTAATTTAAGCATTTTTGATCCCTTTATTACTGTTCCTCAAGAGTGAACAAGAAAGTGCAGACAGTTTGTGAGATGAGTTCTATGATATTACTTTTCTTTACTGTGTGTGAATCTTATGTCTTCTTACAAATCCAAAGACCGGAGCTTTAAAGATCGATCTGAGATTATGAAGCAACTGATGTTTCAAATATTATATATATATATATATATATATCAGAAAATCTTATTCAGATCTCAACGCAGCTGCTTTCTCCATCATTCATAAAAACTCTTCCTCCGTTATAAAGATTGTTTATTTTGTTGAATTTTTTTTATTCAACAACATTTAGAGTAATGAAAAACTATGTAAATTTCTATTTCAATTATTTACGTATTTATAGAAACAGGGGTGATAAGAAATCAAATATCAGAAACATCAGTTTAAAAATAAAAGCAGTTTTAAAGTAGGCAATTTTCCTTTCCTTATTCACACTTTTTCATTAGATAGTTAATGTATGGGAAAAATTCTCTCTCCAGACATTTGTTGTGATTTCATAAAATTTTCATAATTGTTAAGCACAGAAAGGTGCATATTTCTTTAAGTTATAAACAATTATATCCCACTCATTTTGTCTAGATGCAAGGCAATTTGAATTATTTAAAGATGTATTCTCAATTCTTTTTTTTTCTTTGTCTCTCCAGCAAACAGCTGGCTGGATGGATTTCTACGCTACTATAGGGGGTTGCATATCTGGTCTGTTAATATCAAGGTAAACAGTGAATTGCGTTCAAGGAATCTTTCAGCTTTTTTTTTTGCTGCTCGCTAAAGTGTTAGTCTCCACATAACTCTTAGTTTGGAAGTGGCTCATTGGTAACTCCATTGACAATTTATACTTAATGCAAAATGGTCAAAATAAAACTTGCTAAGTATTCTCAGCCTGTCTTATGAAGATTTGACGAAAAAAATTTTAGATCAGAATTTTGTTCACTCTTCATGTAAATTAGACTTTTCTTGCTTGTTTTTTTTATGTTTGAGAGCATCTGAGGAACAGAATTATAGGGTGATAGCCAGGTTTGAATTATTGTAAATCTAAAGTAACTTTAGCTTAACTGATAGCAGATAAATGTACATGAAACAGTTATAGGATACCTGCAGACCAAACTTTCATTGTATGGATGTTTTGTAATTTAATATCAGAACTTTTTCGTCTCTTCTATCCTATATTTTATGCTGGGTGTAATCTTTTAAAGGAATAGATGTTCTAGTAGATGGGATGAAAGGTACTTGTATGATCAAATCTTTTGATATACTGAGATGGTGTCATTCAAACTGAGAGTTTTGTTTTACACAGTTGTTGATGAAACTTTATACTTTTATATAAAAATATCTGTGTGATACTGTGAGAGACTTAGAAGATGCTAAACAATTTAGAATTACTTCTTACAAAAAAAAAAAAGCTGTAACAGGTGAATGCCCTCAAGTTTTCACATTTACATGTGTACTGAAGCCAAAGATACTTTATCAACCTTTGGTTTATTGCTGTAATATTAGCATAACCATGCAACCTGAAAATATCTTCATTGTTATTGTCTTTTGGCTTTACTTAAAATAAACTCCATATATTTTTCTCTCTGTGAGTACTATAATTTTTTTTTTTTTTTTTTTGTTTAATTTCCATCCAGGTTCGCAGATTTGTTTACGCGCCAGATGAAAGTTTTTCTACTTGTGTTTTACTCCCTGGCTGCCGCCTCCATGTTGTGGTTCTCACTTTTGGCGGCAGGAGTGCTGCCGTTTGATGTTGGTGAGAAGAACTCTAGTGTTTCATGACATTTTTATCTCTCTTTACTCTTAAACCACATTTTTTTAGTTTTACATGACATATTTCCTCCAGAATATTATTTTTTGTGCACGTAATAAATTTAGGTGAAAGATTCTTGATCCCAATGTTATAGAAATTTCCTTAATGAAAAAGGTAAGATGTCTTGTGACCAATCCTATTGAGAGGGATACCTGAGTTATAAATTAAGAAAAACAGCATTTGAAAATAGGCAAATTCGCCAATTACTTCATGATTTTTTTTTAAGACAAATAGTTCAATGTACTGCTATAAATATCAACACCTTTGTACATGATGTGAGCAGCATGGGACTCAACTAAGCTGGGTGCGAGAAAAATTAGGATTTAGAGAATTTTGCAAGGAAAGTGCTTCAAGTTTTGTCAGTAAACAAGAAAACCTGACTTCTAGCTCACAGTGAGCCTATACTATATAAAACTGTAAGTATCCGATAGAAAGCACAGTGCTTCAGAGGCTTGTTTAATGTGTGTGTTCAGAGTTTACTAATTGCATAGTAAATTAAATTAAACAGCTGAAGCTTGCATCTGGCTACAAGTGTACATTTATAACTTCTGGAGAGAAATTGGGTTTTTTGGGTCATGTGCTTTGCAATAAAATATTCAGACAATTGTTTTTTAATTTTTATGAAAAAATTAAGACGACAAGCACGCCTCAATGGTAGTCGGTAGTAGTTGTGGAAGCAGCAGCAAAGGTAATAGTTGTAGTTGTATGCAGTATCAGTTACATTAGCAACAGCAGCAGCAGCAGAGTATTAGAATAGTAGTAGTAGTAGTAGTAGTAGTAGTAGTAGTAGTAGTAGTAGCAGTAGCAGTAGCAGTAGTTGCTTCCTTGACATCAGTGTTTTTATTTCTGTCCTACAATTTAGAGTCAATTCAATCCTTCACATCATCTTATTAGTGAATGTAGACATTTCTCAAGATTACCAATGTTTATTTTTCTAGTGTTTGCCTATCACTTATCTTCCAGGTATGGTCTACGCAGCAATGGTCGTGGGAGGAGTGTTCCTGGATGGGGGGGCCCCGCTGTTCTTTGAGCTTGTGATTGAGGTGTCGTACCCTGTGGGAGAGGGCGTGACCTCTGGATGCCTCCAGATGATCTGTGCAGGGGCTGGGGTTCTATTTCTCAGTCTGGTGGAGGTGCAGTCTATGGGTGAGAATGAGGCAGTATTTGGGCATGTCAGCTGGAAGGCAAAATAGAATCTGGCATATATCTATTTGCAAGGGCAGTTACCAGTGAAAAAGGTTTGGTATGTCAGGTTTTAATATTACCGCAGGGTTGCCTCTTTAAGGAGAGCATACGGTGGTTGAGGAAAGTGATTGAAAATATTAAACACAAGGCATTTGGCATGCCAAGTTGGCAGTTTGTATCATAGGTTCTGGTCACATTTCTGGCATTGACTGACATTATAAAGTCACTTTTGCAGCTCTTATTTTGCATGTAATTGGTCATACCCAACTTGGAGAGATCAGCATGCCAGGATTAAAAAAAAATTATATAAAGTTACAATATTACCAAGGCTAAAGCATTAATCAAATCAAACCTAGAATAAAAGTCTATACCAAGGCTTTTTTACTTCATTTTTGTGAATTTATCAAATCAAAACTTAGAATAAGAGACTTGATACCAAGGCTCTTTCACCTCATTTTTGTGTCATTATGCTTTAAATCTAAATGTTCAAGTTTTTTTATTGATTGTATTTTGAGTGGATGGCGCAGTGCTACAGCTGGACTCTGTACAGTGATAAATCCATTGTAGTCCAACCTCTCTATCATTTTCACAAAGGGACACAAATCTTGCTTTGTTTAACGCAGGGAAAGACTGGATGAACTGGCTGTTCACCGGCTGCATCACCCTGGCCATCCCACTTCTTTTCTTCATCAAGACCAACTACGGCCGTGCTGATATTGACGACATTGACTTGGAGATCTCTTCATCATCGTCATCATCATCCTGTTCATCGTCGTCAGAGGATGAGGAGGAGGAAGAAAAAGAGGAGAGGAAAACAGAAGATGTGGAGAAAGGCAGGAGGAAGGCGGGAACCAGTGCCTCAATGTCAGAGTCTAGGAGTTACGGAGAGACAGTATGACATCCGTGGTGTAGTAGTGATGTTAGGTAAAAAAGATCTTGATCCTTCTATCATGTTTTTTTATTAATTTTTTTTTTGTTGTCGAACTCCTGTAATGGAGTACATGGTGGAGAATAATTATGTCCGAGGAATGGTAAAGTTTTTCAAGAAAATCCACTTTTTCTGTGGAGAATTAGTTGGGATTATGTGAGTTCTGTACATTTTCTTACTTAGTAAACTTGTTGTCTTCGTAACATTTTTCTGAAGTACTTGTAAGGAAGAATAAGGTGTTTTTTTTTCGTTGTTTCATCAGTGAAGAATTTGTTCAACAGAAAAATATTAATTTGTAACTATCAAATTTTGCTTATCTTCTCAATAAAACTATTTCCACAGATTAAGGTCAGTTACTGCGGCTTCAGAGGACATTGAGCTATGAATACTCTCGTTGATATTTGCTGAATCACTTTATCTTGAACTTTCATCGAAAAAATTCAAAGAAATACAAGTTAAAAAAAGAAGTTATTTTATTTTCGTATAATGGTAGTAGATCCAAAGAGCATTGAATTTGTAGAAATCAAGACTCACTTGTATAAATTTAGAAGTCTGGTTCGAACTTAAGAGGGAGCACTTTGTTGTGGTGTAAAATATGGTGATCATACTTATAGCTAAGCTGTTTTTTAATATGTTAAAATTGTTCAAAACTATACAGTTTTAGAAATGTTCAAATTTGGAATTGGCCGTTTCATGGCCCTTAGTTTCTGTGCTACTGAGGATTGTCTTAACGTGTTGAGTTTTTTTCATTCATGAGTTAGGAGTTGATGGTATTAACGTTTGGTGTTTAGACTTAGTGGATTTTCTCACTCACTACTCCACAGTTTTATATTTTATATTTTGTGATGGTTTTTTTTTTTGGTGTCGACTCTTCGTCTGCTGCTTATCACCTTCAATGAAGTCTAGATCACTGCTTGACTGAAATGAAATGGCCAGTTTTATATGCAATAATTTTGTGTATTTTTTATTTTCCTTTCCTCATTTGCCAATTTTGAGATTCAAGCATGATACATAATCAATTTTTTTTTATATGTCAGCCAGTGAACTAGACATTGTGTAGCTATGATGATGTTAGAGTAGTAGTATTAAGTTCACAGCAACTCATTATTCGGCTGGAAAGTTCCTTGCCAAAACAGCCTTCATTTTGTCATGTACTTGTAGATTGAGCTTCATTAAAGTATACAGAAAGATACTAAGACCTTCTGCCTTAAAGAGTCATGTCTAACAATGTCACCTCAGGGCCTTATCTATGTTTTATATTCTTGGCAGTTTCAGGAAAGGAATGATCATGATGTTACTAAGATTTTATAACATGTGGAATCCTGCTATACTCAAGCTTCTCTCAAACTGTCAGGTTTTTGGTGGATGCTATGGTAATATACATGTACACAAATATAAGTTGTTTTTTTACACTGGTTGAATCTATTCATATCATTGCTGTGAAATTTTGTATTACGCATCCATTTGTCTTTCAAATGTAGTTTGAGATCTACGGGCAAGTAATGCCCTTAACCTGGTTTCTCATTCAACACATTTCTCTTGAGATTCAGGCACTAGAAATGCACAAAACTTAATCAATCACATAGTTTCGTAGTTGATTGTTGATTTTCTGTTCATTGTTTTTTATTTGTTATGTTTGTTAATATTTTTTTGAGGCATTAAGAAAACAGTGGCGGCAGTAAAAATTTGTATATGGTTATCAAATGCTATATTCGTATACTAGATTGGATAGATAAAAACATTTTGAAGCAATGTCCATTTCATCTAATTTTGTATTGCTTATTATAAATAGTGAGATGCCCAATTTATTTTTTATAAATTCAAGGTTATTGCCAAATGTATTTTTTTTTATTATAAATTCACCATTATATTTCAAACAACTACAAATTCCTAGTAAAATATTTAGAACACTGATTTTTGTGGCAGCAGTCATAGACTTTAGGGATTTGCCTGTCATATCATAGTCATTTTACAAATGTTTAGGTTGATTTTGTTTTTATTAAGCCAAAGATGTAAAAACATGCAGAATATCCTAGTCATGAGTAGCTTAGATGTATTATCGTTTGTGTTTTATTCTTTTTAATTTTGTTTGGTTTTGATAAATGCATAGGAAATTCATTATGCATAATTTCCTATTCCCATAGCATTTGCATTTATGATACCCGGAGAGCTTTATTTCTTGTATTGCTCTACACTTTTATGGAACATAAGCTTTAATTTTGAAAATTTTCAAACGATTTTTTTTTATTTATAATTTTTACTTTTGTTTTTATGACAGTCAAATATGTATCAATTGTGAGTGTAGAGTGTTCCATGTCATTCTTTTACAAGGAGATTGGAGATGCTCTAGTGGAAACTTTTAGAGGCATTGCAAGAAATCTGAGGGATCAGGCGAAAGTTTGTTACTCTACACTACTTCGATGTGGTAGATGATTTCTCAGTATTTGATTATAAATTCTGCTGCTGGTTATATTCGTTTTGGAGGCGTTTTGGTCTTATATCATCTTTTTGTTTCATGTGTTCAGAATTTGTAAACACCTCTATGGTAGAGCGTTTTCCAACCTCAGTTTGTCATGAGTGATGATCTCGTGTCTTGAAAACATATTTGTGTTTCTCTGAACCTGGGGCAAAGCTTTCTCTACTCAGTATAGGACTCTGAAAGACCTAAAGGAACATCGTTGTTTAAAACTTCAGGTTAACTCAAAAACTTCAGCTTAACTCGTATGAGTAATAGTTATTCCAAGGTTTTGAACCATAGATAAACCTCGGCCTGAAAGAGACGTATCACAAGATATGTGATGCTACGCAGCAAATTTTCAGTAAAGTTAATCCATTTTTTTCTATTTCCTTTTTTTTTCCTTTTTTTTTGGTTTTAGAAGGAATACTGTAATAGCAGTAACTGTATCATAGTTATAATAATATTGGTAACCAAAAACTAATGATCATCATCATAATTAAAAAAGAAAAAATAAAGATAATAATAATTATGATAATAATAATAATAATAATAATAATAATAATAATAATAATAATAATAATAATAATAATAATAATAATAATAATAATAATAATAATAATAATAATAATAATAATAATAATAACAATAGTTGTAAAAAAAGGTTCTTTTCATAGTTTACCATAGTTCATTCAAAACACATTGATGCCAGGACTTTTTGCATATAAAAGGCGAGCCCATTTGGGAAAGGAAAAACCTGCAAAGATGAGATCTTAAACTCATCTCTCATAATAAAAATAATAATAATAATAATAATTAATTATTTATTTTGTTACAAATTGTTTTTATAATTATTAAAGGTTTAACATTAAAGTATAACATGACAACCATCAATGTAATGTCGGTTATTGAAATACATGAGGTTATGAAAATAATTATATCATTAAAGACCTCAGTATAAAAAAATATAAAAATTTTGATGTTAGTGATAGTTATAGGAATAAAACAGTATTTTTTTCTCCTTAGGATAAAAAGAAGGTGAAGAGAAAGAAATGTATCTCAAATTGTTATTTAATTCTGAATAATTAAATGGTGAAGTGGTTTTTGAATGCTGATAGTTCTGGCAACTTTTAAGAACTGAACAAAGAATATTGAAAAAACATTATTTTGTTCAAATGTATTTCTATATAGTTTAATGTCCCCTAAGTGTCTTTGATGTCCTCTATTATCTTTACAAAGATCTCTCAGGACTGCAACTTAAATGTTTTTTTGGGTTTTTTTGGATTGACTCTTCAGTCCCAACCATTATTTTGCCAAAAAAATTGAGATTTTATTGAAGGACCAAACCGTCTCAATTTTTACACTTTCAGCCATGACAATATTGAGTTGTTTCTGTTGAGATTCTAAAATCATTGTTAAGATTTTGTTCAGATTTTGGACATTGTCACTGCGGCTTTACAACTCTCACAAATCATATGTGGCATATATTTTTTTTTATATTTGTGAATTTACTCATTAGTTTCCTTTATGTCCAATGCTCATGTGTTTTTTTTGGTTTTAATTACTTGTCTAGAATGTGGGATAAATTTGGCATGTAATTTGTTAGGAAAGCTTTGTATGGCATGGCAAAGATTTGACTACTTATGTTGAATCACCTGGCTTCTATTTGGGAACTTGCCATGTCATGTTACTATAATAGTATTGGTAATATGTGATGTGGACATATATGGTCCTCTCTGTGATATGAAGAAAAAAGCTATTTCCAAAAACCACATATGTGATTCGAACATATTCTGTGACCTGAAACCCCAGGATTATGGTATGTGAACACATTCTGTGTCCTGAAATTACAGGTATAATATGGTTCGTGAACACATGCTATGGCCTTAGACCACAAGGATAATATGGTATGTGAACACATGCTATGTCCTGAAACCACAGGGATAATATGATATGTGAACACATGCTATGTCCTGAAACCACAGGGATAATATGGTATGTGAACACATGCTATGTCCTGAAACCACAGGGATAATATGGTATGTGAACACATGCTATGTCCTGAAACCACAGGGATAATATGTGGTGTGATCACAGTCTATTACCTAAAGCAGCAAGGAATATATGTTATGTAAACATTGGCTATGTCCTGAAACCACAGGGATAAGTTGTGTGATGTGAACAAAGTCATGGAACCTACCAAGTAATATATATTTTGATATATGCCTTATGTCCAGTGGTTACGGATATATGTCATATATCCTATCACTATAGTTTAAAAATCCATTGTAAGTGCACGCAGTATGTCCTGTATCCAAATATATGCGTTACGTAAACGATGTATGTCTAAAAAATAATTGTAAAGGCTTTTCTGTTCCCCCCAAAAAAATCTAGAACTTTACGCACATCTGCCTAACTTTGAGGCAGCGTAGATGTCATGCTGTGATACTGATATGGAGGAAACGTTTTTTATTCCCCCTTTTCTCCCCAGGCAAAACATATCGGTTTGATTTCCATATCTCAAGTCACAAACCAGTTTTAAACTTCATTCATGGGTGATCAAAAAGTGCCATAACAAACAACAAAAAGCATTTCTACCTCCAGAAAACAAAAAAAAAAATTCCAAAATTTCTGCTGGATTCAGACAATTTTTGCAGTTTGTCATTGATAATTTTGGTCTCAAGTTGTTTGTTGTAGTCTTTCTTGAGTCTTCATAGACATACTGCAGCAGTGTAATTTTGTAAGAAATTTCAGAAGTACATGTAATAGGTTTGCGAATTGAAATCAGTCTTTATAGAAACAATTTTGGAAACATTTAGTTGGAAAAACAGCGTTAAAAATTTAAAAAATTATTCTTGCTTTTTCAAAACAAACAAAACCCCTTTTGTTTTCTAAGAGATATCGGGTAACTTCATACAGCACTCTCTGTTCAGAAGCCTCGTGAAAGATGGAGTGCCAGGCCTAGCAACTAAATGGTTTTAATTCTTATGTGATGCATGCTCAAAGATTATTAAAAATAGTGAAAATTGAATTTTAAGGTTTCCTAGTCTCTCCAGCTATGGAGTGTTGTTGCGGCCTATGTAACTTAGACTCTTATAGCATGGTTTTGTAGAATTTTGAGCTTCTTATTGATCTTGACAGCTAGCAAGGAAAAATGTCTCCGTTATAACCAAATAGCATCGGATGTCATGGGTATTTTGACTGCAAAGCTTATTTGCTTCGCTGAAACTGAGTATATTACTCATAAAATCTTCCTCTTAAAGTGCCTTGACCTAGGCAGCAGGTTTGGCCATTAAGATATTTTTTTGTATATTTTGTTGCTTTTATTTTTTTTTTATTTTTTTTTTGTGTTGTTAAATGGCATCATCTGTCAATTTGTTGATGTTTTTTGCTTATTGGTCATGTCTCCACAAAGATGGTTTTCAGAATAAAAGCTTTCTAAGACCAGCACCAACAGTCATTTAAGAATTCTTGTCTTGACATGCTTCTTTTTCAAAATGCAAAAAAGGTCAAATTCTGAACAGCGTGAAAGGTAGGGGAGAAAATTAGAAGATCCACCTAGTGAGCTGTCTGATGCTCCCACAGTTGCAAATAGATTACTGTTTAATATAGCTAAATTACAAGGAGAGATTATAAACGATTCAACCATATTATTCTGTATTAAACTATTATTTATTCTTTACTTAAGGTTTTATAGAAAAGATATTGGTTATATTGATTAGTAGCAATGGGTTTTATAACACGTGTTAGTGTACCAAGTTTATTAAGATAATAAATGATTACATGTTGCCATCCAAATCAATAATAGCCAGATCACCACAAAATAATGCAGCTTAGTAAGTGAAAATAACCAAAGAACTTACCAAAGTACTATTGCCAAATTTTGCAGCATTTAAGAGAGAGTTGAAATCAAAGAGATTTTATAGGAATTAATTTTATACAAACGTTGTGGGAAAAAGCTATCAAAATATCAGAACCACACTTTTAAAAAGAAATAAATACATGCATGAGCAAATTCTTTTGAGGCCTGTTCTTTCCTTATTTTACAAACAAGAGCAGATAATGAGACTCTTATGGAAATTTGTTTCTGATCTCGATCCTTTGCGTCCTTGTTTACAAAGCTACAAATAATCAAGTTATACAATTTTAAGAATATTGAATGAATAAAATAAAACAAAACTACATCACCAGTCTGGTGCGGTAACAAAATTTCTAAACGACAAAAGAGACTCTAAGCCATTGTACTTTTGTAGACTCGATTGCGCAATCCCTTTAATTATTCAAATTGTTTGTTTCTAGACCTGACACATAAATCTAGTGTGATTTATTGTTGGTTGATTATGATTACTATAATGTTTAATGTACGGGAATAAAGGAATCAATTCAAATATCAAGTGATGGACACGGTATCAAGAATAGCGAAAGCAAAAAAGAGTTTTCAGAGAATGAAATCAAAACTAGCAAATAGCCACATTTCATTTCACACAAAAAGAAGAGCCCTAGTGGGCTATTTTAAGGTAAACCCATTCTGATATATGGATGCGAGGTCTGGACAATGTCCATAACAGCTACAAAAGAAACTGGAGGGAACAGAAGAGTAGTTCCTTCGGAGGATGTTACGAATCTCATGGGCTGTAAAGAAATCAAACGAAACAGTGTTACGAGAAACCGACACAACAAGATCACTCATAAATAGAATACTTAAAGCCAAGCAAACTCTATTGTTCATGTGATGAGAAGAGAGAAACTAGAACATCTTGTGACGACTGGAATGGTCGAAGGAAAACGCAGCATGGGTAAAACCGCGTGAAAAGATAGTTGGAATGGACTAGCAGAGTGGCTCAAAGTAGGAAGACTGACAGAAGCAGGATAGAGATCTGTGGAGGGTCATGATCACTTGCGCTAAAGAGCACGGCAGCTCATTGGTTGATTATTATTATCATTATTATTTTATAACAAATACAACTACTACCAATTGTCTTACTTTTTTTTTAACTGGCAGTAAAACTTGCATTCCTTATCATTGAAAAAACACAAAGCAGTTAAAACAAAGAAGAGGGTCAAATGAAAAACCATTAAGCCCAAAAATTCTAATCATAACACTATCAAAGTATCATACAACACCAGTATGCCGAAAGGAATTGTAACGAAAAAGATACCAATTTAACTACCACATCTGCAGACCTCAGCTTATAGACATCAGGTGAAAAAAAAAGTATTGGATTTTTAAGTTGTTATTTATCGACAGACGCATTTGATTAGACTTACGTGACAATTTTGTTTGTTTTTTTTTAATTCAGTATATGCATTTACACACGACGACATGATTATGTCCATATCTACACAAAAGAAAAAAAAATCTGTCTTCCATTTGCAAGATAACTTTCTTATAGGCTGAAGTGAAAGGAAACGGAAGTAAGCACAGCAGGACTGGTGAGATGGGAAATCCAGCATCTGTCAGATAGAGAGGAATAATGTCATTGCTCTATGTACAAAACCCACTCAACTTTTTTTTGTCTCTATCACATGCTTGAGTTAAACTTTAAACACGGGGAAAAAAAATACAAGACTCCAAACATAATACAGCAATACAGCTGAAACAAGTTGAAAGCAAACAATCTCTCTCT
>JAWDGP010003483.1:0-10934 GCA_033675545.1 Elysia crispata
ACTACAAGTACAGCTACAACTACAAAAACAACAACAACAAGTACAAAAACAATACAAATACAAGAACTACAACTACAACTACAACAAATACAAAAACAACTACAAATACAACAAGTACAAGTACAACAAAAACAAGTACAAGTACAACTAAAACAACAACAAGTACAACTACAACTACAACTACAAAAAGTACTAAAGCTACAACAAGTACAACTACAACTACAACTACAACTACAACAAATACAACTACAACTACAACAAGTACAACTACAACTACAACTACAACAAGTACAACTACAACTACAACTACAACAAGTACAACTACAACTATAACAATTACAAATACAACTACAACAAGTACAACTACAACTACAACGGTACAAGTACAACTAGAACTAGAACAAGTACAAAGACAACTACAACAAGTACATCTACAACTACAACTACAACAAGTACAAGTACAACTAGAACTACAACTAGGACAAATACAACTACAACAACAACAAGTACAACTTCAACTACAACAAGTACAAGTAAAACTACAACTACAACTATAACAAGTACAGTACAACTAAAACTAAAACAAGTAAAACTACAACAAGTACAACGTTATCTACAACAATTACAATTACAACTACAACATGTACAAGTATAACTACAACAAGTACAAGTACAACTACAACTACAACTACAACAAGTACAAATACTACTACAACTAAATCTAAAACTATAACACTTACAAGTACAACTACAACTACAAATACAACAAGAGCAAATACAACTAAAACTACAACAAGTACCAGTACAACTACAACTACAATATGTAAAACTACAACTACAACAAGTACAAGTAAAACTACAACAAGTACAAGTACAAATAAAACTAAAACAAGTACAAGTACAACTACAACTACAAGAAGTACAACTACAATTTCATCAAGTAAAACTACAACTACAACAACTACACCTACAACTAAAAGAAGTACAAGTTCAACTACAATTACAACTACAACAAGTACAAGCACAACTATAGGTACAACAAGTACAAGTACAACCAGTACTACAACTACAACAAGTACAAGTACAACTACAACTACAACAAGTACAAGTAAAACTACAACTACAAAAAGTACAACTTCAACTACAACAAGTACAACTACAACTACAACAAGTACAAGAAGAAATAAAACTACAACAAGTAAAAGTACAATACAATTATGACAAGGACAACTACAACACCAACAAGTACAACTAAAACTACAACACGTACAAGTACAACTAGAACTACAACAAGTAAAAGTACAACTACAACTACAACAAGTACAACTACAACTAAAACAAGTACAACTACAACTACAACAAAAACAAGTACAACTACATCGACAACAAGTACAATTACAAGTACAACTACTTTTAAAACAAATACAACTACAACTACAACAATGACAAAAACAAACTACAACTACAAGAAGTACAACTACAACAAGTACAACTATAACTACAAAAACTAAAACTATAACTACAACAAGTAAAAATACAACTACAACTAGAAATACAACAAATACAACTTCAACTACAACAAGTACAACTACAACTACAACTATAACAAGTAAAACTACAACTACAACAAGTACAACTACAACTACAACACGTACAACTACAACTACAACAGGTGTAAGTATATTTACAACACAACAAGTACAACTACAACTACAACAAATACAACTACAACCAAAACAAGTACAAGTACAACTACAACTACAACTACCATAAGTACAACTACAACTACAACTACAACTACAACAAGTGCACTTACAACTGCAACTACAACTACAACTACAACAAGTAAAAGTACAACTACAACTACAACAAGTACAACTACAACTACAACTACAACAACAAAAAGTACAAGTACAACTACAACTAAAACAACTACAACTACAACTACGACAAGTACAAGTACAACTACAATTAGAACTACAACAAGTACAACTACAACTACAACAAGTTACAAGTACAACTACAACTACAACAAGTACAACTACAACTACAACAAGTACAAATACAACTACAACAAGTACAAGTGCAACTACAATTACAACAAGTACAAGTACAACTACAACTACAACAACAATAAGTACAACTACAACTACAACTACAAAAAGTACAACTACAACTACAACTACAACAAGTACAAGTACAACTACAACTACAACAAGTACAACTACAACTACAACAAGTACAAGTACAAGTACAACTACAACAAGTACAACTTAAACTACAACAAGTACAACTACAACTACAACAAGTACAAGTACAAGTACAACTACAACTACAACAAGTGGAACTACGACTACAAAAAGTACAAGTACAACTACAACTACAACAAGTACAAGTACAACTACAACTACAATAAGTACAACTACAAGTACAACAAGTACAAGTACACTACAACTACAAGTACAAGTACAACTACAACAACAAGTACAACTACAACTACAACAAGTATAAGTATAACTACAACTTCAACAAGTACAACTACAACTACAACAAGTATAATTACAACTACAACAACAACAAGTACAAGTACAACTACAACAACAACAAGTACAAGTACAACTACAACTACAACTACAAGAAATAAAACTACAACTACAACAAGTACAACTACAACTATAACTTCAACAACTAAAACAACAACTACAAGAAGTACAACTACAACAAGTACAACTATAACTACAACAACTAAAACTACAACTACAACAAGTACAACTACAAATACAACTAGAACTACAAAAAGTACAACTTCAACTACAACAAGTACAACTACAACTACAACTACAACAAATAAAACTACAACTACAACTACAACAAGTACAAGTACAACTACAACTACAACTACAACAAGTACAACTACAACTACAACTACAACAAGTACAACTACAACTACAACAAGTACGAGTACAACTACAACTACAACAAATACAACTACAACTACAACAAGTACAAGTACAACTACAACTACAACTATAATAAGTACAACTACAACTACAACTACAACTACAAGAATTACAACTACAACTACAATAAGTACAACTACAACTACAACAAGTACAAGTAGAACTATAACTAAATATTACCACTACAACTACAACTAGAAATACAACAAGTACCAATAAGCTACAACTACAACAAGTATAAATACAACTACAATAAGTACAAGTGCAACTAGAACTACAACATGTACAAGTACAACTACAACTACAACAACAAGTACAACTACAACTACAACAAGTGTACCTACACCTACAACAAGTACAATTACAATTACAAGTACAACAAGTACAAGTACAACTACAACAAGTACAAGTACAACTACAACTACAACAAGTACAACTTAATCTACACCAAGTACAACTACAACTACAGGAAGTACAGTTACAACTACAACAAGTACAACTACAACTACAAGTACAACAAGTACAACTACAACTACAACTACAACAAGTACAACTACAACTACAACTACAACAAGTACAACTACAAGTACAACAAGTACAAGTACAACTAAAGCTAGAAGTACAACTAAAACTACAATAAGTACAACTACATCTACAACTACAACAACTAAAACTACAACTACAACAAGAACAACTACATTTACAACTACAACTGCAACAAGTAAAACTACAAGTAAAACTACAAATACAGCAAGTAGAACTACAACTACAACAAGTACAAATACAACTAAAAAAAGTACAAGTTCAACTACAATTACAACAAAATGAAGTACAACTATAACTACAACAACAATAAGTACAAATACAACTACAACTACAAAAAGTACAACTACAACTACAACTACAACAATTACAAGTACAACCACAACTACAACAAGTATAACTACAACTACAACTACACCAAAAGGTTAAACTACAACTACAACAAGGAAAACTAAACTACAACAAGTACAACTACAACTACAACAAGTGGAACAAACTCTACAAAAAATTCAGGTATAAATACAACTACAACAAGTACAAGTACAACTACAAATACAATAAGTACAACTACAAGTACAACAAGTACAAGTACACTACAACTAAAAGTACAAGAACAACTACAACTACAACAAGTAACTTAGAAGTACAACATGTACATGTACAACTACAACTACAATAAATAGAACTACAACTACAACAAGTACAACTACAACTACAACAACAACAAGTACAAGTACAACTACAACTACAACTACAACAAGTACAAGTACAACTACAACTACAACTACAACAAGTACAAGTACAACTACAACTACAACAAGTACAACTACAACTACAACTAGAAGAAGTACAACTACAACTACAACTACAACTACAACTACAACTACAACTACAACAAGTACAACTTTAACTACAACAAGTACAACTATAACTACAACAAATAAAACTACAACTACAACAAGTAATAATATAACTACAACTACAACTAGTACAATTACAACTAGAACTACACCAGGTACAACTAAAACTACAACAAGTACAACTAAAACTACAACTACAACAAGTACAACTACAACTACAACTACAACAAGTACAACTACAACTACAACTACAACTACAACAAGTACAACTACAACTACAACAAGTACAACTACAACTACAACAAGTACAACTACAACTACAACAAGTACAACTAAAACTACAACAAGTACAAATACAACTAAAACTACAACAAGTACAAGTACAACTACAACTACAACCACAATAAGTACAACTACAACTGCAACTACAACTACAACAAGTACAACTACAACTACAACAAGTACAACTTAAACTACAACAAGTACAACTACAACTACAAGTACAAGTACAAGTACACCTACAACTACAACAGGTGGAACTACGACTACAAAAAGTACAAGTACAACTACAACTACAACAAATACAAGTACAACTACAACTACAACTACAATAAGTACAACTACAACTACAACAAGTCAGGTATAACCCTAACTACAACAAGTACAAGTATAACTACAACTACAATAAGTACAACTACAAGTACAAGAAGTACAAGTACAACTACAACAAGTACAAGTACAACTACAACTACAACTACAACTACAACAAGTACAAGTACAACTACAACTACAACAAGTACAACTACAACTACAACTACAACTACAACAAGTACAAGTAAAACTACAACTACAACAAGTACAACTAAAACTACAAAAACTACAACTACAACTACAACAAGTACAAGTACAACTACAACTACAACTACAACAAGTACAATAACAACTACAACTACAACAAATACAACTACAAATACAACTACAACTAAAACAAGTACAACTTCAACTACAACAAGTACAACTACAATACAACAAGTACTAGTACAAGTACAACTATAACTACAACAAGAGTAACTACAACTACAACAAGTACAACTACAACTACAACAAGTACAAGTACAACTCCAACTACAACTACAACAACTACAACTACAACTACAACAAGTACACCTACAACTATAACAGGTACACCTACAACTACAACAAGTACACCGACAACTACAACTACAACAAGTACAAGTACAACTACACTGTAACAAGTAAAAGTACAAGTACAACTACAATTTTCACTACAAGTACAACTACAACTACAACTAAAAGTACAACAAGTAGAAGTACAATTACAACTACAACAAGTACAACTACAACTACAACTACAACCAGTACAACTAAAACTACAACAAATACAACTACAACTACAACAAGTATAAGTACAACTACAATTACAACAAGTACAAGTACAACTTGAACTACAACAAGAATAAGTACAACTACAACTACAACTACAACAAGTACATGTACAACTGCAAATACATTTACAACAAGTTTAAGTACAACTACACTTTCACAAGGAAAACAACAACTACAAGTACAAGTACAACTACAACTACAACAAATAAAACTACAACTATAATAAGTAGAAGTACAAAAACAACTACAATAAGTACACCTATAACTACAACACGTACAACTACAACTACAACTACAATTACAACTACAACTACAAATACAACAAGTGCATTTACAACTACAACTACAACTACAACAAGTACAACTACAACTACAACAAGTACAAGTACAAGTACAACTACAACAAGTACAAGTACAACTACAACAACATCTATAACTACAAAAAGTACAAGTACATCTACAACAACAACTACAAAAAGTACAAGTACAACTACAACTATAATAAGTACAACTACAACTACAACTACAACTACAACTACAACAAGTACAAGTACAATTACAACTACAACTACAACTACAACAAGTAACCTACAACTACAACAAGTACAACTAAAACTACAACTACAACAAGTACAAGTACAACTACACTATAACAAGTAAAAGTACAAGTACAACTACAACTACAACTACAACAAGTACAACAACAACTACAACTACAACCAGTATAACTAAAACTTCAACAAATACAACTACAACTACAACAAGTAGAAGTACAACTACAAAGTACAACTACAACTACAACAAGTACAAGTACAACTACAACTACAACAAGCACAAGTACAACTACAACTACAACTACAACAAGTACATGTACAACTGCAAATACATTTACAACAAGTACAAGTACAACTACAACTTCACAAGTAAAACAACAACTACAATACAACTACAACAAGTACAAGTACAACTACAACTACAACAAGTACAACTACAACTACAACAAGTACAAGTACAACTACAACAAGTAGAACTACAACTACAACAAGTACCAGTACAAGTACAACTACAACAACTACAAGTACAACTAGAACAAGTACAAGTACAACTACAACTACAACTACAACAAGTACAACTACAATTACAACAAGTACAACTACATCTACAAGAAATACACTACAAGAAGCACAAGTACAACTACAACTACAACTACAACAAGTACATGTACAACTGCAAATACATTTACAAGAAGTACAAGTACAACTACAACTTCACAAGTAAAACAACAACTACAAGTACAACTACAACAAGTACAAGTACAACTACAACTACAACAAGTACAAGTACAACTACAACAAGTACAAGTACAACTACAACAACTACAAGTACAACTACAACAAGTACAAGTATAACTACAACTAGAACTACAACAAGTACAACTACAACTACAACAAGTAAAACTACAACTACAACTACAACTACAACTACAACAACTACAACTACAACTACAACAAGTACAACTACAACTACAACTAAAACAAGTACAACTACACTACAACAAGTAAAACTATATCTACAAGAAATACAATTACAACTAAAACTACAACAAGTACAACTACAACTACACCTAAATCAAGTACAAGTACAACTACAACTACATTAATTACACTACAACTACAACTACAACAAGTACAACTAAAACTACAACAAGTACAACTACAACTACAACAAGTACAAGTACAAGTGTAACTACAACAAGTACAAGTAAAACTACAACTACATCAAGTACAACTTAAAATACAACAAGTATAACTACAACTACTACAAGTACAAGTACAACGTAAATTACAACAAGTACAAGTACAACTATAACTACAACAAATACAACTACAACTACAACAAGTATAAGTATAACTACAACTACAACAAGTACAACTAAAACTACAACAAGTACAAGTACAACTATAACAAGTACAAGTACAACTAAAACTACAACAAGTACAAGTAAACTACAACAAGTACAACTACAAATTCAACAAGTACAAATACAACTACAACAAGTACAAGTACACCTACAATTACAGTTAAAAAAAACTTCAACTACAACAAGTACAACTATAATTACAACTACAAGAAGTACAAGTACATCTAGAACTACAATTACAACAAGTATAACTACAACTACAACAAGTACAATTACAAATACAATAAGTACAAGTACAACTACAACTACAAGTAGTACAACTTCAACTACAACAAGTACAAGTACAATTACAACTACAAGAATAACAATTAAAAATACAACAAATACAAGTACAACTACAACTTCAACAAGTACAACTACAACAAGTACAAGTACAACAAGCACTACAACAAGTACACCTACAACTACAACAAGTACAACTACAACTACATGTACAGCTACAACTACAACTACAAGTACAACTAAAACTACAACTACAACAAGTACAAGTAAAACTACAACTACAACAAGTACGAGTACAATTACAACGAGTACAACTAAAACTACAACTACAAATACACCGAGGACAAGTACAACTAAAACTACAATAAGTACAATTACAACTGCAACTATTACAAGTACAAGTACAACTACAACTACAACAAGTACAACTACAACTGCAACAAGTAAAACTACAACTACAAGAAATACAAGTACAACTACAACTACAACAAAGATAAGTACAACTACAACTACAACAAGTACTCATACATCTACAACAAGTGCAACTACAACTACAACTACAACTAGTAGAAGTAAAACTACAACTAGTACAAGTACAACTACAACTACAACAAGTAAACCTACAACTACAACAAGTTTAACTACAACTATAACTACAACTATAACTACAACTTCAACAAGTATAAGTACAACTACAACAAGTACAAGTACAACTAAATCTAAAACAGTACAAGAACAACTGCAACTACAACAAGTACAAGTACAACTACAACTACAACATTTACAACTACAAGTACAACAAGTACAAGTACAAGTACAAGTACAACTACAACTACTACTACAACAATTACAAGTACAATTATAACTACATCTACAACAAGTGCAACTACAACTACAACTACAACAAGTACAACTACAACTACCACAAGTACAACTACAACTACAACAACTACAACTACAACTAAAACTACAACAAGTAAAACTACAAGTACAACTACAACTAGAAATACAACAAGTGCATTTACAACTACAACTACAACTACAACAAGTACAACTACAACTACAATAAGTACAACTTAAATTACAGCAAGTATAAGTACAAGTACAAGTACAACTACAACTACAACAAGTAGAACTACAAATACAACAAGTACAAGTACAAGTACAACTACAACAAGTACAAGTACAACTACAACAAGTACAAGTACAACTACAACTACAGCAAGTAGAAGTACAAAAACAATTACAATAAATACACCTACAACTACAACAAGTAAAATAACAACTACAACTACAACAAATACAACTACAACTACAACTACAACAAGTACAATTACAACTAAAACTACAACTACTACAAGTACAACTACAACTACAATAAGTACAACTTAAACTACATTAAGTAAAACTACAACTACAACAAGTACAACTACAACTACAACAAGTACAAGTAAAAGTACAACTACAACAAGTATAAGTACAACTACAACTAAAACAACTACATTTACAAGAAATACAACTACAATTACAACAAGTAAAAGTACAACTACAACAAAAAGAAGTACAACTACAACTACAACAATTGGAACTACAACTACAACAAGTACAAGTACAACTACAACTTCAACTAAAACAAGTACAAGAACAACTGCAACTACAAGAAGTACAAGTACAACTACAACTACAACTACAACAAGTAGAACTACAACAAGTACATGTACAACTACAACTACAACTATAACAAGTACAAGTAAAAATACAACTACAATTACAACAAGTACAATTACAACTACAACTACAACAAGTACAAGTACAACTACAACAAGACAACTTCAACTACAACAAGGACAACTTCAAATACAACAAGTGTGGGCACAATTACAACTACAAAAAGTAGAAGTATAACTACAATTATAGCAAGTACAAATACAACTACAACTAAGACAACTACAACTACAACTACAACAAGTACAAGTACAACTTAAACTACCACAAGTACAACTACAACTACAACAACTACAACTACAACTACAACTAAAACTACAACAAGTAAAACTACAATTACAACTGCAACAAGTACAAGTACAAATAAAACTACACCAATTACAACTACAACAAGTACAACTACAACTACAACAAGTACAAGTACAAGTACAACTACAACAAGTATAAATACAACTACAAATAAAACAAGTACAACATAAACTACAACAAGTACAACTACAACTACAACAAGTAGAACTACAACTAGAAGTACAAGTACAACCACAACTACAACTACAACTACGACAAGTACAAGTACAACTACAACTACAACAAGTACAAGTACAACTACAACTACAGCAAGTACAAATACAACTACAACTAGGACAACTACAACTATAATCACAACAAGTACAACTATAACTACAACTAATTCTACAACAAGTACAACTGCAACTACAACAAGTACAACTACAACTACAACAAATACAACTATAATAAGTACAACTACAACTACAACTAAAACTACAACAAGTACAAGTACAACTACAACTACAACAACTACAACTACAACAATTACACCTACAACTACAACAAGTACATCTTCAACTAGAACTATAACAAGTACAAGTACAACTACACTATAACAAGCACAAGTATAACTACAACAAGTACAACTACAACTACAACTAAAAGTACAACAAGTAGAAGTACAACTACAACTACAACAAGTACAACTACAACCAGTACAACTAAAGCTACAACAAATACAACTACAACTACAACAAGTAGAAGTACAACTACAACTACAACAAGTACAAGTTTAACTACAACTACAAGAATCACAAGTACAACTACAACTACAACTACAACAAGTACATGTACAACTGCAAATACATTTACAACAAATACAAGTACAACTACAACTACACAAGTAAAAGAACAACTACAATATAACTGCAACAAGTACAGTTAAAA
>JAWDGP010003485.1:0-45000 GCA_033675545.1 Elysia crispata
TCATCAATCAGCAGACGATTTCAATCCTTGCTTTAAATAACAAAGAGAGTAGGCCGTTCTAATGTCTTTATATTTTATTTATCCACCCTTATAAAAGTTATATATTGTTAAGTCCACATGGAATCAGCTAACAAAGGAGATTTTCACTATCCAATTAATCCATGCACAGATATAGATCTAGATCTCAATTCCTCTCCCCAAGATATGGATTGATACAGTTCTAGAATCTACATAGATGTAGACTCTAGATCTATTCTTGGTCAATGGTCTAAATATTTGGTGGATGGAGATCTAAATCTAGTTCTACATAACATTACAGGAAGCCATTAAATGAATTCAATCTATTTTACCCGTAAGATGCACATTATGACTCAACAGAGCTTGATACTAGATCTAGATCTAGATCTAGACCCAGATCTATGTAAAACTATACAAATTTACAATGATTTTAATTGAAAATTTGAGTAGAGCATAATTAATCAGACCTAAAAAGATCTGTATTAGATTAAGACTAGAAAAATTTAGCTGGATCCAGCACTTGCGCTATTCAAAAATGAAGGAGAACAATACCCATGCTAAACAATGTGAGATTAACGGTGAGTTTGGATTCTGGCTATGACCTAGGCTATTAGAGTTTTGCAGACTAGATCTCAAAATTCAGACCTCTAGATACCACACTTTTCGCCTTTTTTTGACTAAAAAACAAAACAATAACTGAATAAAAAGCAGAAAATGATTGTAAACAAATTTCAGGCCTGAATTTTCTTTGTCCTTAGAATAGCCTCAATATTCTTTGTTCTTGTTTATCATTTAAAAATGCATTTTTGAGAAACTACGGGAAATGATTTAGTCCAAGCTGTCGAACAGTTACTCTCAATTTAGATAATCTAAAAGATGGGATGTTGACTAGTCTCTCAACAATTTTCAAATAATGCGTGATTGATACTCAGTCAAACTTTGACATTCAATTTATGCTGTTTTTTGTTTGTTTTTTCTCAATGAACAAATGAATTTGGACCTGTATTTTTGTGAAAAAAAATTTACTTCAAATATTCAAAATGCCTTATTTTTACACTTTATATTTTTGGGATGAAACTTATGTCAGGTCTGAACTTCAAGTTCATTGCGAGTAATGAGTAAGACATTTATTTGGCCTGACGTGGGCAAATCTGCAGAGCAGATAACATACTTACAGTTTAAGATATAGATATAAATATGAGACTGATTTTTTTATTTTGTTTCTTCATAATATTGAATAAACTAAAAAAAAGTAGAGCAGCTAGCTCTAGAAACTATTCATGAAAAGTGTCCCACTCTTCTCTCAATAGTACGAATAGGAGATGTTACATAATTATAATGTAAAGATAATACTGCCGAAATTTTTTTTTTTATTTTTTTCAACCAGTTTTAACATTTTTGCATATTTTGATCTCTTTTTTTTATAACCCACAAAAAATCATACCCTGATAAAAGATGTAAAGAAAATGACATTGGCCCATTTTTTTTATGTTAATAACGCTTTTTTGGCATTACTTGTTTTTTAAACTGTGTGCTAAACCCAGCCTGAAAGAAAGGTATTCTGCTATTCATTTAAGTTTTTTAATTTTCTTTTTTTTGTGTTAAACTTTTATCACACTCCATAATCATATTTGATTGCTAAGTTAAACTAATAAACACATGATCTTTCTGTACATAACTAGGAATAATCTGCTTGCCTTCAGAATTTTAAAAAGAAAAAGAAGGGGGTTGTCTGTTGTGGAGGTAAAAAAAATCTCAGTATTTTTTTTGTTACAGGCATTACAATCAAGTTTGAATTTAATAACTTTCCTGAAGAGGAAACAAATGACTATCTTGCAAAGTAATAATCATTTTCATGCAACTACTCCTCTATTTTTATAGGCCCAATTTTGAGCACTCTTTGACCTTGTGGAGGAATCACTGATAAAGGAATCACACAATCATCTTAATAAAATTCCACGTGATACATGTACAATGTATTCATATGACTGTTTTTTTTTTAAATTTTTTCAGTAGGAAGTGCATTAACAAGGAAAAGGGCAAAGCCAGCCGAAATTTAGAAAGAGAGATAGTGGATGGTCCAAGGCACTCCTGAGAACATGGCAGCCCTATCAGTTTGGATAACTTTGTGGCAATAATATGGGAAAACCTAGCTAACCTCATGGTGAGTATAGTTATATAAACATTTATTCTTTTACTTCTGTGTTTAAAAATGTACTATAGGCACCTATAAACCTATACTCTTTACTCTCTCTTACGTACAACTGCTCTTGCAATTTCCAAATGTTTTTGATTATCACCTGAATGCAAACATTATTATTTTAAATTGTGCCTTTGCCTTGTAAAAAGTAAATAAATAAATAAAAATTAACTTCTCTCATAAAAAAATGTTCTGCATGTAAAAAGAGAATTGATGATTTAACTTGGTTGTTTCCAATTCAACACAAGAAATATTGTACTGGGCAAATCATAACATGTATTTTGTATTTCTTTTACAAGATCATTGGATTGTTTAACCTAAATTTTTTTTTAGAATTTCACCTCATGTATACCAATTTAAATACCACTACATTTAGCATATATATATATATATTTAAACTCCCTCATAGGGTGTGTCAGGTACCCATAAATATTTGTTAGATAAGATAAGATAACTTTATTAATTCAACAAAGGGAAATTAAAAATTGCATGCTCTCACTCTCAGGACATACAATAATTACATAGATTTTCTAGTATCACAGTATGACTATGAGTATACAGGTGACATAAATTTATGGAGATATAAATCTATACATATATCAGGAGGTATTAAAAAAGTGATAAAAAAAAGTAAAGAAAAGGGGAGCATATCATTTTGGCATTTCTAGAATTACAACATCAGACTGGAAAGCAAAGTATAATTATGATTTAGTTACCCTTTTAATCTCCTCATAGTATAAGATGATAGATATTGGAAAGAATGAGTTTAGGTGTCTATTTGTCTGTGTCATTGGGACTCTGCACCCATCACTAGTTACGTATAAATACAGAACAATTACCCATAATGTTAAATTTATCACATGGACTCATAACTCGCAAACACATGAAACTGAAAAAATTATTTGAAAATAAAAACGAAATACAAAAAAAAAAAAAAATCTCCTTCCTGCATTGAAAATAATATTCTCATGGTATTTAACTATTGACTGATTTTTTCAGACAGAGGTGGCTCCTCACCAGTCAGATGGACCTGATCCATGCTGACAACTTTAAAATAAAGTCTTCAGTGTTGTCTGGGACTTTTGCAACAACAATAATTTTCAAAGCATGAAAGAAAGAATTGGAGAGAACATTGGATATTAAACTTTCTTGGTATGGATGCAGACAGAACCTTCAATTAGAGGGGCAGTCATCGTTTATTACTTTTATTATGTTATCCATTAAGACTTTTAACAGAAAAAAGTGTGAGTACAAAGTAAATCACCTTATTAGAAATTGTTGTTATAGCTCCCTGTGCTCATATTCTATTTTAATTATTTATAAAACATTAATCTTATTATAAACCAATAACAATATGCCATAAAGCATTTAAGAATGAAGAGGAACTTAAATCTGAACAATTTTAGTTTAAAATTATGGTTGGCAGAATATGTATGCAAGAGAACTGCAATACCAGCTAGCAACAAAGCTGTCCATATTATTTGTCATTATGTAATTGTCCAGGTAAAAAAAACTGAAAGCTCAAAGCGTGAAAAGCCTAGAAAATACTTGGGCAATGGCGAATTAGATAACCATTGTGCTTCTTTATTGAAAGTGAGTAGTGATATTTGTAAAAAAAAAAAATCTCGTAACAATAGACTACTGTTTAGATCACAATAGATCATTCAATTGATTTTGTCCACCTGAGCGATTCAGAAGTAACAAGATATGATGTTGCTTGAAAGCTTCTCATGGCATAAAGCCAGCTAAGGTATTGGATATAATAACATAGATCATAATGTAATTTCAAACATTGACAGGGACAATTTAATCATGCAGAAGTATCTAAAACAATTCATAAAAAACTCAAACTGAGGGATGAAAAGTTAAGTGTAGATATTACACAAAACGGCTAAGAAGAGATACATTGCCTCACTTGTTTCTATGGAGGTTAAATTGTCTATCAAAACAAAAATTATGACTACATGTATATCATGATCAATATGAAACTATCATTTTTGAGGGAAAACAAGATGATGTTTTGTCCAGTCAATACCCTATTCATTACTGTCATTTTTAACTAGTAGGCCTATGCTTTTCATAAATGACATATATGTTGTTTTTTTATATAAATTTCATGAACATAATCATATGATTATTATAATCTAAATACACGTTATTTCTTTAAACTATTCTGTCATAACTTCATTATCAAACCCAATTATATTACCAGTATCTTGTATTTCCAGAAAATGTTACTTATTTCAATCCATTATTTCTCTTAAATATTACCCATACTTGACATACAATAGTTGATTGATTTAAAATGATTTGTTCACTTAAAGTAAAAAATTATTTCACTTTTAAGCAAAGCCTTCGCATATGGAAGATGCTGAGACCTTTTGGGCCTTAAAAGTAAAAAGTTTAGGGAACTGATGCCAGTTTAGAAATCTGTTGCAGTGTCACCTTATAAGCCTGCTATCGGTACATAGACTTGTACCTGTGGCCTGTGGCTATTAGATTAATTGTGACCTAAAAATCAAATATTTTCTAAAGCCTATGACACCATGCGAAGTGGTCTAAGGCACATTTATCAGTTTGACAGCTGATCCATCAAATACCAGAAACTTAAGATTACAGAATTAATATCTCTGAACTTGCACACCCATGATGTAAAGGTAAGAATGAATTTTTTGGATCCCTAAATAAAAGCATCAGTGAACAAAATGAAGATACATGTATATTTAAATAACATTTCAAAGTTTATTTCCATATTATTCATTTTGCATCATTAATAATATGAACAAGAAGATACATATACGGGTAATGTTTCTTTTTTCTTTTGTTAATGGATGATGATGAATAAAACTAAAAAGGAAAAAGAACTAATGGATATTGTAGAGTAATATTTCAATTAAGATATAATTATACATCATTCATTTAAAGAAAACTTTATCAAGGAATCTCCTAATGTGCAATTGACTTAGTCTTCTAACTAATACTAATACTAAATACTATCTGTTTGACCAACTTTTTGAAATTAAATGTAGCTGTATAAATTTACTGGATTTGTATTTATATCTACACATTTATAACTTTTTGTAATTCTGATCATTAAACAAATACTCGTTACATATCACACTCCTTTTATTTGTCTGGAAAATGTTATGTTCTGTGGAATTATAGCAAGCAATTTTCAAAAATGTTTTTCAGTGTTTTTCAGATAAATTAAACGATGATATGAAATAAAACCTTTTCTTTCAAAATTACTACATTTTCCTTTCTTTTTCAGATTTTGTCTGTTGTTTTTTTTTGTGTGTGTGATAATTTCACCCTTTTGATATATACTGATGTTTCCTTTTAAGTCTTATTACAGTTTTTAATAGGTTGTTAAAATTACTTTGAAAAAAAAAACAACAAAAAAGTTTTTATCTTTCATGATACCTGAACATTATCTTCCATCAAGTCATCTAATTCAAAATGAATAAATTATTAAAGATGTATTGGTCTCTTTTATTTTAACTCGGTAATCAAAGTTAGTCATGATGACGGTGAAGATAAATTTTACACCAAACCAGCCTGAAAAGGTTCAAAACTTTAAAAAAATCTCATAGTTAGTGGTGGAATTGAATTTTTTGGTGCAATATTAAAGAATGATTGTGTAACAATTTAGCCTAATAGGTACATGTAATTTAAGATAGCCCTGTAATGTTTTTTAATAATATGATCTGCTTCACCATTACAAGTTATTATCTTTTATGTTCAAAATATCATTACTTACACTAGAAGATTTTCAAAAAAAATTATTGAAATACACCAATATATCAAAATAATCTACTGGATGATCTTTCTGGATCTAAGTACATAGACTTTTTAAATGAAATATGCCTTAGATCTACACTGAAATGCTAGTGCTTTATTCAAAAGTTGCTCCTATTGTTTAGTTTCCTTTGGATTTTGGTTTGCATTGCAAAGCCTATAGTCAATTGAGTCTGTAGTTCTGGACACAATATTTCATGATATCTAAAATGAAAAAGCCAACTGTTTTACAGTTGCAACAGGGGTCAAAAATGTCATACCATTGATGCCCATCCCTTATGACAGATAAACTAGCAAGTATTCCGTGTATCTACATCTAACTTCAATTATTAATCCTCAAAGCGTAAAAAAAAAAACTACTTCAAAAATTTAAATTTGATACAAATATTGAAATAAGACATACATTAAACCTGAATAAAGCAATGCTTGTGCATCTTGATTTGTGAAAATATTTTCAAAATTTAATTTCTCTTGTCTACTGGAGTTACCTGCTGTCCTTTTATTTATCACAAGTGAAAGCTGAACAAAATTATATCTGTCAAAATATTTATTTTCAGTATATAGAGATATAAGCAGATTTGAGTTGCACACACTGCTGGGGGTTTCTCTCTGTTTATTTGGAAGAGCTAGATTTAGAACAAAAATACAATGGTTCTAGTTTTAAATTTTGAACTCTTGATCTAGTTTATGTTTTATTTGAAGAAGTGCTTTTAATGAGTAAAAAAAAAAGGAAACTGCCCCTCATGCTTATGCTGCACTATGTTCTAGATCTAGAGTTATAGTTATACCTAGATCCATTATAGAGTAAGTCAAAATTGACTAAATTTGAATATTTGATCTTTATTTTGGACGTTCTGAAGTAATAAAAGAGATTTGTTCTTTGGCAATACACATGTATGCAAAGTTGATCCTGGAGCTATGTTCCTGTCACAATTGCATCTAAATTGTAATCTACTAGATCTAGTAACACTCGATTATAAATATCTATTACATCTAGATAAATAAATAAAATATGATCATTCTAGATTGAATTACTCAGCCCCAAGTAACTATCCAAAACCATAGTGGTGCTGGACTTCAGCATTTGTTACTATTTCTTAAGGTTTCATTTGATTTATAATTGTTAATTGATTTATAACTGATTAGCTTAGGATTTATGTGATTGTGCTTGCAATTCAATGTATTTGCATTTACAAAATTTCACTCTCATTACTTACATCTATCCAGACAAATGCAATAGCTGATTGTGAATTGGAAAGTGGTTTTGAAAATTAAAGACGCTCTGAACATAATAATGTTCTTTCAGGTTGCAAGGAAAGTACTGTTATGTTTCATAATAATTATTTGGTGCACTGAAATGGTTTACAAGAGATGCACTTCTTGAAAACATCATTTTGAATGCCGATGCGTTAGGGGTGTACAGGTAAAAAAATACCGATCTAGTATTCTTGTCGTTTCAGATTACAATACATATCACTGATCCGCTTAAAAAATGCAACGCTGGAGTGTTATCCATAGTGACACTATATACTTAAACATCTCCTTTTTTTTAAACTTTCATTGTCATTTCTATAAAGTTACCGGTTGTTCAGACTATGTATCATTTTCTTAGATCATTGGTTTATAGCGAATTGTTTACTATCGCAACAGAGGTCAAACAAATGCTCCTTACTTACAAGAGATGAACTTTGAGTTTTTAAATTAAGAGTTACATTTTCTTCTTTACGTCATAATGTTTCAGGTTCCACGGAAACATTATTTTTTTCAAGAACGAAGTGACTATATAGAGTGTCACTCTACATAGACTGATAGAGCTCTGCACACTATTCAGAGTAACAGCTGAGCTCTCCTGTGACAGAAACAAAAGACTACGAGACAAAGACCAGTTCTGCGCCACTCAGCGCCAGCCTCAGCCTGCCACAGCCAGTAGCCTACTAATGCGAATGCACATCCAGCGAGAGTAGATTTAGATCGAGAGCTAACGTTGCCGTCTTAAAAGCTATTTGAATAGAAAAAAGAGTAGATTCGAATAAATTTAGATTACGATAGCTGAAAGTGACGGTAAATGGAGCGTTTTGCCGTTGGGTCGCTTTTTGCGACTCTAGACAGCTTTGAACTACAGTTTAAATCGTGCCAAAAAGAACAAGGCGTTTTTTTTGTGTGAAGTCTCTACTAAAGTAATATACATCCTCAAGGTGTATAAAAGCCAAGAAACACTAGGGTCCTTGATTTTTCCTCGACTAGACCTTCTTTAGTATGTTTGTAAGAAACTATATGTACATGTAAAATATTACAGTAGTTGATCGAAATCAATGTTGGTTTTGTAAACTTTCATGAAAGTTTACAGCCAAATTAATAAAGCTTGGGTTTACAACATTAGATGGTACCGGTACTGTAAAGACTTAAACAATGTTCTAATTCAATTTATGCAATGAATCGATTGAAATGTTAGATCATGTCTATGCAGGGCCTACGAAGACCTTGACTTCAGTACCAATCGATTGTCCTTTTTGTGATGTATCTTGTTTCTTTTATCATGTTTTGATTGTATATTAATGTGAAGAATAATGCTAATTTGTATACTACTATGGTTTGAATGACAAATGTTAAGTTCTTATTTTGAAATTTAGTTCAGTATTGGAGACATTCTGAATTTTTGGTAAAAATAAAATTAATGCCATTTAATGCCTTCTTGACATGAAATTGAATATTTTTTCTCTTAAACCCTCAGTGTCTAGATGACATAAATACTTGATGGATTTTGTATTTTAAAATTTACTGAAATTATATAACTTTTGAGCTCTTCTTTGTATGTCAAAATCATTCCTAATAATAAGGTTTATATTTTTGATAGTTTTATATTTTTACAGCAGTAATTAATATTCCATCATTAACCATGTAGCATATGTTACTCTTACTTTCTGGTTATGAACATAATCAATAAACATAGACTGTGAAACCATGTTCACTTTTTAATATTTTTTTTTTATTTCTGTCTGGTCATGCTTGCTTGCTCTAAAAGTGGTTGCGGAATATTCAAACCAAACTTTAACATATCATTTCTTACTTGATTTCACGTTTAAAGTAACAAAAGTCTTTACTTTTCAACAAAGCAGTTGCTAACAAAATGATACACATCACTTGAATGGTTAAAACAGCTAAAGTTGGTTCATGATATCTTAAGATTTGATACTTGGAAACTGATTCATTGGCTTTTCTCATCAACATAGTGATATCAAGGGCAATAACCCATGGTTTGAGTATTATGTCTCAGACTGTGACATCCATTTTCGATCATCAACTAAGCATGACTTTTTCTTCTATTCAACACAACTCAAAATATGCATTCACAAGCTGCAAATACATGTAGTTTAGTTTAATGAAAAGAACGATAACTAAAAATAAAGGGCAATAACTCTGTCAATACTTTTGTGACGGGCAAGAAATTTTTATTTTGAGTAATGTTCACAAAAGGCCTAACAACTTTTCTTCTTTAAAGTATTTAAAATTATTTGTAAATAAGGAGTTACAGGCACTTAAATATTGGCCTGCTGAGCCTCATATGCTTGAGTTTCCTTACTTGGCAATGCACCATATGTGAATTAAATTTAAAAATTGATTTATTATCTGATTTTGAATTTGGAAATCTAACAACCATAGTCGAACTCTTATAGAAGGAGTAAGTAAAACACACTTTAAAAAACATAACGGTTATGGCAGTTTCACTTTCGTCACCTATTTACGTACATGTACTGCATCGTACATCCTAAGCCAGCCAATTACAAATCTTCTTCGAGTGTTAATCTACATAGTGTGGCGGTCTATGTAGAGTATAATAGTGTTTGGCTCTATGTAGAGTGTGACTCTGAATAGTGTCCGGTTCTATGTAGAGTGTGACTCTAAATAGTGTCCGGCACTATGTAGACTCTGACTCTAAATAGTGTCCGGGTCTATATAGAGTGTGACTCTATATAAAGCCTTCCTTTCAAGAAAAGGGTACTCTGTTGTCTCAAAGTAGCTTGTGTAAAAAGAGTAGCCCTTCCATGAATTCTATAAATAGAAATGTTTCAGGTGCCATTTAGACCGATTCCGTTTTAGACAAATTCAAGACAGCGTGAGAATTACCATGTCTCAAGGATCTATATAATTGTTTTAAAACTATTATGACTGGCTCTAGAGCATATAATCTGTTATTGTTGTAAAATTTGCCTTTTTATTGTGGTAGTCAACCCACAAAGAAGCCTACCCAATTCTTCTTCTTCTTCTTCTTTTCTCCTCCTCCTCCTTCTCTTCTTCTTCTTCTTCTTCTTCTTCTTCTTCTTCTTCTTCTTCTTCTTCTTCTTCTTCTTCTTCTTCTTCTTCTTCTTCTTCTTCTTCTTCTTTTTTTTTTCTCCTCCTCCTCCTTCTCTTCTTCTTCTTCTTCTTCTTCTTCTTCTTCTTCTTCTTCTTCTTCTTCTTCTTCTTCTTCTTCTTCTTCTTCTTCTTCTTCTTCTTCTTCTTCTTCTTCTTCTTCTTCTTCTTCTTCTTCTTCTTCTTCTTCTTCTTCTCTTTTCTTCATGACTCTAATTGGCAGGCTATGTCTTGCCTCACGTACACAACAGGATTTGTATGTCGCAGAGTACAGTCAGTCATTAATGCACTTCGAGTCACATCCCTTTATCAGAACCACTGCAAGGAGCCCCATTTCAAGTTCTCAAATAAAAACAATGGGGTTGAGGGGAGCTAAAAAATAATGTCACACGAGGTGGTTGAGGTGCTTAAACCCATGAGAAAGCTCTCCATCTCATCATGCCCAGTCCTTGATGAAAAAAATCATATTTTCCTCCTCATCAACAATCCTCAAAATATGCCTCCTGAAAGCAGGAAAACTATTGTACCAACGAATAATCTTGATAAGAAAATCAACGAAGAGGATAAAATGGAACAAACTTATCCTTTGTTATTTAAGATGGAAGAAAAAGAAATTGCAAGTAGGGTATTTTCATTTTTCTGAAGCAATCAATTAATTAATAGGATACTTTCTCTTGTGTGTCAATTTTGATTTGTTTTTGACTTATGGTAAGACATATAACATAAGGGAGAGATCATGTCTAATTTTGTAAACATTTATCAGCTTAGCAGTTTTTTTCTTTTTCTGAGGTACTTTGTCCAAAGATACAGACAATTTCCTTTTTTTAAATCATAAAATTAGACTTTATAATATTAACAAGATATATGTCATGATTTCAGTTTTTGTTAAGTTGCATTTGAACATTTACTCAATTTGCTAACAAAATGTCTTGTCCTTAAGTTAAAAAAATTCAATTTTGTTCTGAGATGTTGTCTGAGAGTACTCGGACAAAAACAGGAAACTTTCCTTTTTACATGGAACTTAGGAAAATATGAATCAAGTTGCACATGAATAAATTTTATAAAGAATCTGATGCGAAAGTAGAAGTAAGATTTATTAAACTGCATACTGATGCTTTGGAAGTTATGAAGAAATGTGGTTGTAAGCAATTAGTAAAGATTTTGACAAAACTGGCACCCATATAAGTTCCCTGTCTTATCTCCATAAAAGTCAGTGACAGAGGGATTATGCTGCTGGCTGTGACATGTTTGTGCAAGCTTGTGCTCGACTTCAGCCCTAGTTAACTAGTGAATTCACATCCATAGCATATTTCTTAGATAGCAAGAGCATCTCATACCCCAAAAAACATTACAGTGGAAACCTCAAAAACCGAAGTCTGATTATTCGAATTTCTCATAAACCGAATTTTGCAAGATCATAGGTTTTTTTTTTTTTCTCTTTGGCTTTGTTAGAATCGGACTCGTATTTCGAAGTTTTTTTGATTTGATTATAAATCTTAATTCGAAGTCGATACCACCTCATAAGACATTACAAAAGCAATCTCTCAAGCAGCAAGCAATGCCAATCACTGCCCAAAAAAGGCTGATCAGTGCGCTAAAAAATCAAGAAGGGAGCAGATGCAAGGGCCAGTAGCAAATCTGGTAGCAACGTGGGACGGGGGAAAGGGAGGGTTGCTCGATGCAGGCTCAGTACACACTCACTCAATGATAGACTGTGGGCCACTGGAACCCCCCCCCCCCCCCCCCCCCCCCCCTTCGGAGTTTATGCCACTATATTTTTCAAATAATAGATCATATTTGCCATACAAATTCACTTGTTACCGTAAAAAAAGTGTCATTTAAAAGAGTTATGGCCCTTTGAAAAAATTGAGTTGAGTCCCCTTGTAAAAATGAGACAACATTTCTGTCAAAGGCTCTAGAGCCCTAAATCTTTATTGAAATATATGCAAATTGGGTATCAAATTGAAGGAAATTTAATATACTATCAAACTGTGGGCATTAGTTCTAAATTGGTTTGAATAATATAGATTCAGAAAGAGCTGAAATCATTTTTCAGCAATCTCATGAGGCAACATGTATGCACTGTTGGGATACTTTAGATGAGAAAACATGGCCATAAAAAAAGCAGTTTCAGTGAAAAAAAAATCAGCACTGAAAGCAACAATGGTACAAGCCCTAACAACAACCACTTTCACATTTCTATGTCAGAGCAAAAATTTAAAGTGCAGAAAACCCTCAAATCTCTTTGCACTTTTGAGATACCGGTATTGGAGACATTCGTCATGGCCTTCAATTAACATTAAATGATAATCATTTTAAGTCAATATAAGTAAAATCAGACTCAACCTTCACTTGTGGAAAAGATGGAGTAAGCAGATATAAGCAAAGGTTTTCAACCCATAATGTTATTGCTTTGTTCCTTAACTTGACAGCGTGCATTGCTCACCGCTTATTACACACCATCCTCATCATCAGTTGCAATATCCTCTTCGTCCTCTGAGGAGTCATCAAGGAAATCACTGTCAAAGCTATCATCATCATATGTTTCTTCATCAGTTCTGGTGCAGATTTCTTCAGTAACAATGTCATGCAGCTCATCTGGAATGAAGGCATTCTTAAACCACTGTACTTCCAGTTCATTTGCTGAGTTTCTCTGCCATCCATTATCTTCTGGTTTTGGAATGCTTGGATTCTGGAACACTGCATTCTTCCAAATTAGAGTTTGAAAGTTGGCTCTTAATATGTGGAGTGACAACACTTGACTACAAGGAGGTATCTGACATAGATCAAGTCCACCATTGCATAAGATGGCACCTTTCTTTCTTTTGAAACGGTGACGAACTATGTCATGTCTGGCTTTGTCCACACTTGTGCATGAAGTTTTGCCATACAGCTTGCACACAAATGACTCTAACTTGAGGCAATCATTTCTTGAAACAGTTGTTGATGTTCCAAATCTGGAGAATAGAATTCTCAAATCTTCATCCCTTTGAATAAGTTTCAGAGCTTTGAGCTTTCCTTGCCCAGAAAAGGAACTTGTTGTGTCACAGCCTGTGAATGCATGGACACCAATTAAGGCATCACACATCTGTTTAGACAAAGTCTTTGCTATCTGGGAGACATTGATTTGTCGCCTGTTGTTTCCACAGCCAGTATCAAAAATCAGGGTCTTTCCAATAGTATCAGAGAATGAAAGAAGAAGTAAGAAAACATCAGTATCTGGTGATCTGACAACAATTGTTTCACAGTTTGATTGACGGGAGGCATATTGACAGTGCAGTATGATCCGCGTGTCTGCCTCTTCCTGTGATGAGTTGAGATCTGGAAAAGGTACAGCTATTGTAGATTCATCTGAGTCACTGTAAAGTAAGGTGCATTCTTCTTCACAGACAAAGAACACTTCCCTGTTTCTCACTTTTTTGCATATTTGTCACTTTCCCATTCCTTGAGGAGAAATCTGATCAGGGATCTTTTGTTTTCATTACAGTTGAGAAATGATTTCCAATGTCTAGGCACTATGGTTGCAGATCCTCTTACCAAGCATGCATTGTCTGCAGAAGATCCTCTCCTAAGTCTCTCACAATTTTTGATAAAATCTTCTATGTAAGTGTCAGTTACAAAGTGTACACAAGCTGGTTGAGGTAAGGATGAAAATGTATGAGTGGCTATTTCACCAAATGTACTTGGGATGGCTGTCAGTGCTTGTATAAGTGCGTTTCCATCAACAATTTAAGCAGTGTTATTTTTCTTTGCATAATCCTCAAACATTAATGAGTTCTCAGGTGTGAGCTTGTGCATAAGAGTTGCCTTATTTGTCTTCAGAAGTGAGCCATCTGATGAAGCCAGTGACCATGGAGTAGGTGTTAAAGGATATTGAAGGACTTTTTGAAGGTCAATATTGTGCTCTTGGGATAAAACAAGAAGCTGGCCAAATAAATTCCTTTGTGCCTTGATTTTGATCACATTCTTATCTCTTTTCAAAGTTGCTACTTTCTTCAAAGATGAAAATGTCTTGGTCTTATTTTTCTGCAATGGCTTGTGAAATTCTACAGTCTTTTCCTTCAGTCTGTTTTCAACAAAACTTTCAAACAATCCTTTCCCAGTTTTTTCCACTGACAAAAGGTCATCAGCAACATCCACATGTACTTTCAATCCTGAGGCTAGACTGACCAGACCATCTTCTACTTCAAAGGGATTGATAAATGCTGAAAATGCCAGGAGGGTCTTTTGCACTCTTCTTTCACTACTTCTTTTTTCTGCAGGGTTTAATTCTTTGTGGCTGTCTGTGTCACTACATCTGTTGTTTATCATCTTCAGGGTTGCTGATACATATTCTGCTCGATTGTGTCTTGTCACACTCCAACGGTAATAACCGGGAAGGTTCCTGCTGAATCCAACAATGCCTCCTTTTGATTTAGCGTGCTTGTTGATGGTCTGCTCTATGGTCATATCAACTGCTATTCTTCCTGCAGGCGTCCTTGATCTTGAGACACTGAAGCCATTATCCTGTAACAATTCTTCTGCTCCTGGGTGAGAAAGACTCAGGTTGGCAAGAGACACATAATACACACTGAGGTACCTTGCATAGTTCTGGTGGTTCATGGTAAAAAGCAGTGGGCAGAGATCCTTCAAACAGGATACATGAAGACTAAAGTTGTTGGTCTTTGTGGCTTGCACAAACTGAAGAAGAAGCCAAACTCTGTCCATGTATTGGATCCAGTACTGTGCAGTTTTCCCATACTTTCCTGAGCGGACATTTTCCTTGAAGGCTTCATACTGAGAAAACAACTCAGCGTACACACCTGACTGAAGAATTTTCTTAGCTGTACTGCTTGACATTTCATTGGTGAGTTCTTTCATTGTCATGAAAGTCATTAGATCTTTGCTGAGTTTCGAGTCTCTGTCCTGTTCAAACTTCGCAAACAAAAGTCTTTCCAGTGCCTCCAAAACTGTCACATGCACTCGCATAGCCCTGTTGTAGTTCTTTCCACTCATAACCCTATCCATAGAGCCATGGGCACATAGCCTTTCTTCTGTCACAATTTCTTCAAATCCAGATCCATGAAGGAGCTTTCCCAAGGCACCAAGATATGACATTATGGTATGAAAGACACCCAAGTGAATAATGACCGTTTTGTAGAGCTTTGGGTTTTGCCATACAATATCATATGCTTTCTTTGCTACAGCAAGGTCAAAAGTCACAAATGTGTATGGCTGACCAAGCTCTTGTGATGCCTCCAAAGATATTTGGAGTACCCTCTGTACTGTGGCTGCTTCAGTGATGGGAGCATTGATGACAGGCATATATTCAACAATTGAAGACATGTTGGTTTCATTTACATTTTGGGGGCTTGGAGTTGTTGATGAAAGCCAGCCCTTCCAGCCTGGGAAAAGTTCTCCACCTGAATTCAACTTCATCCTGCAGAACACCCACAGGAAATTTTCTTGATGGAGCTATCTTTCTTGATCATTTTCTACTGTTGTTGTGGAAACCGTGAGAGAAGGTTCTACTTTTCCAGTTGCGTAACAAGGTTGAATTTGGTGGGGTTTGAAAGTTGCTGACCTTTTCTTTGTTTTTCCAGTTTTGACAGTTGGTTGATCCATTATTTTTTCCACGTTTCCTTCTTTTATTTCTTGTATCATAATGCCATGAGTAGAGTGTGTTGTCCCAGATCCATCGATAGTCTCCTCTCTGAGATCGAAGTTATCCCAGCAAAAATGGGTGATTTTTGGGTATGCCAATGCTGCAGAAGGAAGATTTGTAGAACACTCAACAACACTGTCGCACATTGCAGTCTCCAGTTCCAAAAGAGTTGAGTGGGATGCACAATGTCCAAAGCGATTGAGGATGTTTATGACTTGAAAACTTCCAGTTAAATGCCTCAGTCATTCCCAGAAGCAAATGTTTTGGCATCTTCCATTGTCCACAAGTGACATTATAACAAATATCTTGAGCCATGGAACGTACAAGTCTTTCAGATCTACTACTTATGTGCCCAGTTCCTTGCTTAGATAGAAGTGCAGTCAAAAATTTGAGCAAAGCAGATGGAAGTTGATCTCCAGAAGATAGCAAATATTCTGATGTGGGGGGCCAAGGCATATGTGAATGATCTTTGAAAGAATCTAGAATCAAACGTCTCAATGTTGCAGCAGCTTCTTGCAGTTTTCTTTCCTCTGATGAGGCACTCTCAAATGCAGCTTCAATTGCACAGCCTTTGGGAACTTCATTGGAATATACAAGCTCACTTCGGTAATTTGGTTGCCAGAACTGAACTTTTTCTCCAAAATGTTTCTATAGCTTCTGCTTCAGTTTGTCTGTTTTGTAGTTTGGGTTGTACTCTTGAGGGTACTTTGATTGCAAGTATGTTAGGTACTTTTCCCTTAACATGGTCATCCTTTCAACGGTGGCATTGTCAATGATGTGTTTTTGGACATAATCACAGATGTAATGAAAGGCTTGTGAGTGCGCTTCTTCCATTTTTGATTGTGTCTCAATGTTGCAAGTGGAAGTAGGCAGGGTGGTATGAGCAACATTTCTTGTGTAATCACGTCGACATGATTCATGGTAGTGGGCTTCCCTTGCAATAAGGCATGCAGTTTCTGCAATACCTAGCACTCTTGAATCAGATTTTTGTTATGCAGCATTCAAAATGGACATCTTTGCTGTTCCTGTCACACATTTCACAAGGTAATCTTGCTTTCTTTTCACATACTTGTTCTTCTTCTTGCAAAAAAGGCACTGATCACTGGGAAGAAGCAATGTAGTTCCTTGAGAATTTAATGTTCTTTTCTTTCTAGGAGAGTGTTCCTCCTGCTCATTTACTTTCCTTTTCTCGGTCTGCCTTAGACTGGTAAATGTCTGATAACAGGGTCTATGATATCCATGACAGAAATCATTTGGAGCTTCAGGTATCTGTTCACATATGTTCGATAGTTTTATTTTTGGGTTATCACTTTGCAGACGAATGCACTTGATGTCACATATTTTCTTCCAGCCTATTTCAGTGAAGGGTTTCACATCTCCATAGTTAGACAGATTGCTGTTGTGAATAATACGCACTCTTCCAGAAGAGTCTGAGGGTCTCCGCTTTTTATGTTTCTTCAAGTTTACAGGTTTTTCAGAAGCCATTTTCGAGTATCTTTTAGAATTCTTCTTTGCATGAACTTCAGAAAGTCAACACACAGGTTCAATTTGAATTGTCACTTCTTTCTTTAAATTTCATGCTTGAATTAATCTGTAAACACATAAAGAAAAGTTTTTTAGGCCACAAAAACTTTTCATTTTCCCCAATGAATAAGATTTAAATTTCACAGTGCAGCAAATCGGGCAGTGTGAAATTCACTCAAAAAACTTTAAATATCTAAAAGTACAAAAAACCTGCTTACATTAAAGGTTAAAAATTTTACAAATATGCGTTGTATGTCCCTGTATCATGCCTGAATTGTTGATTACAAGCTTGCTTTTGTTTATTTTTAAATGAAAAAAAAAAAAAAGCAAATACGTTGTAATAATTTTTTCCAAATGATAGAGAAATTGGCTATCAAAGATTTAAAAACCTTATAAAGCTTTGTTAAATATTGAATGACAAGAGGCAAAAAATAAGAAATGACAATAAAAAGGAACATTTGTTTTAATGTAAAAGAATTTTAAGATGGTAAACTATCATTTTCAGAAGAAAAACTAGTTCAGGAAAAATCACACCCATTGACCTTTCAAGGGCCGTAACTCTGTTACAAGACACTTGAGAAAATGGTAAGACCCATAGAAATATTTTTTGTATGTCCCTTTAGTGTGCCTGACTTGTTCTAGTTCAAAATTCCTCTTGTTTATTTCTTCCTGAAGGAAAGTAGGACACTGTAACCATTTTTTTCCCCAAATTGAGAGAAAATGGCCTTCAAAGATTTTCAAAATCCTTATATAGCTTTGTTAAATATTGAATGATAAGAGGCAAAAAATGAGAACTGACATCTAAAAAGTACTATTGATTGTATGTAAAACAATTTTAGGATGATAAACAATCATTTTATGCAGAAAAACAAAATCAAGAAAAATCGCACCCAATGACCTTTCAAGGGCCATAACTCTGTTACATGACACTTTAAAAAACAGTAACACCCGGATTTATACTCAAGAGGTATTGCTGTTTCAAAAAAAAATATGTGGCAAAAACTCCCGAGGGGGGGGGGGAGGGTTTCGCCTACTGGCCTACAGTCTAGTCTTAGAGTCTGTTATACCCATTTTTGTAATTCGAATCCTCTTAATTCGAAGATTTAATCCATTCCCATGCAATTCGAATTATAAGGTTTCCACTGTAATTTCAAGAGATTGCATGCTTTGAATTCTTAACCCTAGAATAGATTCCTACATTTTTTTCCATTTATTTATCCTATCAATACCCCAAGGGCTTCCATTTCCATGAAAAGAAATCTCCCTTAGAAAGGCCTTTCTAATCTTAAATTTCAACCTGTGTGCCGAAAAACTTTTGATGTAACTTATAATGTATTGAAAAGGGTTTCAATTGTCATGTTTCGATGATGTCTCTCAGATTATCAAGTGTTTTACTCAATTACACATTGGCATTTGAATTTTCAGTTTAAGTCTCCATGGTGTGTAACACCTAATTAAGATAACTATATTAATCAAGATAGCTTTTTATCGTTAGTATTTTCTCTCTCTCACTTTTTTTGTTTGTTTTGTTTCCACCAGACATTAATTAAACGCAAATGCCTTAGAGATCTTGAGTGAATACACATTCAATACTGCCACAGTACAGACCATCAGGATCAATGCAGTCTGGGCAGCAATGTGAGTGCTCTCTAATCCTCCTGAGCTGTCACTGAGTTAAAAAAATATTTCATCTATAGCCTCTTCTGTGTTTGAATGGTTGAACAGCTCCATTGGATACAAAGTGGAGGCTTAATAATTTAGAATTCAAATTATCTGATTTGCAATGCCTAAAGATATTATTGGTAGAAAAATTAAGTCTACAAAAACAAGAGCTGGGAAATATGAAGAGATTCCCATCTTTGAAAGACATGTTTCAGTGCACGAACCAACAGAGTAATGCACATCCTCCACATCATTTAAATTTTGTCCTAGGCATTGACTGAAATGCAAAAATAGCAAGCAGCCACTCCATCCAACAAACTTAAATACATTTCAAGGTCAGGTAGTGATTGTTTTTATAACAAATTAGTTATTGAGAAGACCCTGCACACTCAACTCTTTATTGTGGTAGAAGATAAAAGGAAAAATTTAGTAGATAAAATTTTGAATTGTATAATGATTTCATAAAACAAACTGATATTGGTCCTTGACATTAAGCATTTTAGGTATGAAATAAATGCAAACTTTCAAATAAGAACAGAAAATGGAGAGGGGTACTATTCAAATGAAAAAAAAAAAACAACCAACATAAAACAGTATATTTTATTCAAGGAAAAACGTCTCTAACTAAATTTTATTCTCCGTGTCTGTTAGTCTCTGTTCTGTTACTCCAGTGAGTCTCTCAGAGAAAGAATCGTGACATCGCTTGGAGTAGACATTCTTCTGATGCGGCTGGAAGACCCGGTGAGGCTTGTCAGACAGAAGGCTTTGGGCATTGTCAGAAATCTTTTCACAGTAGTGAGTTTTTTGTTGTTTGGATCTACCATATTCATACTTTTTTATTTCATTATAGTAGTTCCCGACTGCTATAAAGATGACATTGATTAGTTTGGCGCAGGTGGTATGTGTAGGGTCATTTTTATCTATCTTGCTGCTTCTGTGATAACAGTATGATTACTACTTAGCATGAGCCCAGTTTACAAATACAACTATTACAAGGCAATCATCTATCAGAGAAGTAGCTGAAAAGTTTTGCGTGCTGTCTTATAAATTTTTTTCACTGGCTTGTTGTGTGTCAGTTTGTGTGCTTAATAATCAATTTTTTAATTTCCCCAAGAGGCATGAATAAAGTACATCTTATCTTGTCTTATATTATCTTTGATAACATTCATACGAAAAGATCTAAAACTCATCACCTGTCCTTCTGACTCCACTCTACCTCTTCTCTCTCCTCCTTAAGCTTAACTTGTGAATCATCCCTTTGAAACTATCTTCTTTGCTTTAAGTCGATAGTGAAACCATGTTATAGATTCAATATTTTGATACTGAATTTTTAAAAGTTTATTTTCAGTATTTTGTACAGTAGCATATAAAGCCATTTGTCTGTTTTTATTCCAGTATTTGTCAGTTTGTCATTATTCCTTCTTCTGCTTTCTCAAGTGTTTGTTTCATTTAAAAAAAGAGACCCACAACTGACAACCATATAAGATTTTTTTATTAAAATCAGAATCCTATTTTAACTATTTTCATGACAAGATCAGAATATGGAAACTTTTTTTCCACCGCGCATAAAATTTCAACAAAAATCTTTCAAGTCTTGCTTTCAATTACAAAAGCCAAAAAAAAAAAAAACAACAAGAAAACAAACCCTCAACCAACTGAAGTATGCTCTGTTGTACTGTTTACAAATACAGCTAAATTTTTCATAATTTTTCCTGTCTTTAGATCATGTATGAAATCGCATGTAATTTTTCCAACCTTCTAAAACACATTTATATCCCTCCCTTTTTATACTAATTAATTTTTTTGTCCGATCTTCATTTTGTTAGACTCGGTCTGTAACATAACCAAAATATTTTTAAGCATGAGTGAGAAGTATTTAGGTTTATGTCAATGCCAGGATGCTGCTTCCCAGCCTTATTGAACTTTTGGATCAAATTTTTTTTTTTATTTTAAATGTGCTGTTTTCAAAATTTCAAAAACTGATTAATTAAACGGATATGTAATTCAAACCCAATTTGCCCCAGTAAACTTTTCTTTTTTTTTTTTTTTTATTAATTCTTCTGTATTTAATGTTGAATACCAAGTATGAGAGATCATGGGCTGGGGCAGTCACGCTGTCAAATTGGGCTAGTCAGAAAACCTTACCAGCCAATTGATTTTTTTGTTTTGTTTTGTTTTTTGTTAATTGATTTTTAAGAAAATGTGACAATCAGTCTCCTCACTGCTAGTGTGACATTTGATAACATCTGGAAATAGTGTGGTGTGCACAGATCTGTGAAACACAAATCTAGCCTGCCATTTGCCAGTGGAAGGACATTTTCGTGTAAAGTCATATTAAGACTATTTAAGTCTGTCTTTAGCAAGACTTGTGTCTCTTTAAAGTAAGCTGTTTTTGATCTCACAATTTTAACCTTAACCAGCACTGGCAAGACCAAGACCAATAAATGGGCTTCTATTGTTCAGTTGTAACAACCCCACTTCTTCTTTTATTGTCACTGTCAAACCTTTAACCTTGTCTCTGTTGAGCTAAACTATGCTTGTTTTCTGTGTGACAAGATTTACTTATCCTAAGACCAGCAAACCTTTGAAATTACTCTTCAGGGCTTAAGTAACCAACTCTTCAGTTAAACAGTCCTTGCTGTTGTCGACAATATCATCATAATTATTTTGGTTTCTTTCTTTTTTTCTTCACTGTTCAGGTTCTCCATTTGAGATAGAAGGCACTTGCTTTCTTTCTTGCCATCATTTCCTGCGCAAAACAATTTTCATCTTCCACAATAAAGAGTAAATATGTTTTAAAACAAAAAGCTTTTTAGTTGTATTTTGATTTTTCAAAGTTAGTAGGAAAAAGCACTTTGTCTTTGTTTTGACTTTTTACATGCCAATAAACTCTAGCCAGCTTGCATCTATGAATATGTCTGATAATAGAGGTTGATCATGACTTAAACTAAGTTTATCGCCTGTAAGTTTTTATGAAGCTCACAAGAGAAAAATACTTTTCATGGCTGAGAATGATACAGAATGTATTATATATTCATATTATAAATCTTTATTAAAAATTACTTTCAACCTGAAACCCTAGCATTTAAAGCTTGTCAGAGACAGAGATGAACTTGGGAGGACTGATGGAGATATTTAGTGCCATTGTATTAAAACTCAGAAATAATGTTAATGTTCTATTTTAAAAGGCTGCATCCATTTCAATTTTGATTGATGCGTTTTTTGTTTTTTTGTTAAAGAGTTGGTGCAACATAAAAAAAAAGTTAGTGCCTAACCTTGTCATTTAGTTTCTCTCTTTAAAATGTTATACAAAACTTATTTATGAAATGCTTACTCTCACATCAACAAATGTTTTATATTTTCTTTTGGACTAATGACCTGAAATAACTAGTATACCTTTTTTACAAATTGTATATTTGCTTTTTTTAAATTTTCTCTTGAAATCCAAAATGATTCCAGTCTGTGGAAAAAATTGTAATAAAATAACTTAAATCATGTTTTACATATTTACACTTTTTCTCGCAATGTTCAAAATCTTTATTATCTATGATTCTAGTTAAACTCTATGACTTTATGCTAATTGGGTAACTAACAAATATTCCACATTTTTTTTTGTGTAAACTCAACAGCTTATTTTGATAAAGAGCAAGCTTCTTTTTTTTGCCATAAAATCTTTACATTCAAATATCATTTAATGCTCTGTCCAGTTATTTGTCTGTCCTCAAAATAATATTAAAGAGCCACATGCCACAAACCATGCTGTGCCTGTGAGGACTCATTTCAGTTAGGAAGATATCAGCAAAAAAAAAAAAGCAACATGTAAAGCACGATTTTATTTTTTGATTAGTTTCCTTCCATGGGTTCATGTGAATCTTGTTGTATGCTTTTAAGGGTTTAAGTTGTAGTTGTAATTATTTTACTTCAGTACACATCCTTAAAATATGAAATTTCATTATATAACTTGTATTGAAGCAGTGTTTTTACCACTAAATTTTAAATTTATCAAAGATAAAATATGAATTAATTTTTTTTCTTGTGAACGAAAGTTTGCTGAGGGGAAATGAGTAAGGCTTTAGGTTGTACCCAGCAAAGAAAGACTAATAACATTCAGTAGAAAAAAAAATCAATTGTAGGCCTACTCATAAAGTTTGAACAAAGTGAATTTTTTTTGCCACATTTTCTTTAAGAACTGTTGGCTAAAAATAAGGCCTGGTCAGCTTAAATGCAAATGAACTGAAAAAATATAATTTTTGATTTGCACAACTTTGCAACTTTCAGGTTTATGATCCAGATCATGGTGATGGTCCTCAGCAAGTGTGGTCCTGAAGATACGCAAGCGCATGGGAGATAAAATGGTAAATTTAATCTTTTCGAGTTTTTTGGTGAAGAGTGAACTTTTTTCTCGTAATTCTAGAGGGTCAACTAACTCAAAATAGTGACAACTATAATAAGCCATCTTTCCATTTCAATATGAATGATGACAACAGTTCTAGTTCTAATTAAAGATGTATTTTGATTATCATGCCCTCTTCTTCCTGCTTCAAAAAGCTAATGTTGGCTGCAAGTGTACACAGATGTATACACTTGTAAATATGTGGTTAATTTACGGTGTAGACATAGAGGGAAAAAAATCAAGTCTTGAGAAATATCCATTCTTTAAGATGGAAAATATGAAAAAAAAACCCATTTATGATACAGTTCATTTTTATTTATTGATTCTATCCTTTGCTGTGAATGTAATTGAAATGATTTTTAATAACAGTATGCCAGAAAAAATTTTGTGAGAGGATGGACACTATAAAATATTAGTGAAAACGGAAGACATAGTATCATGGTAAGGGGACGAGCAACAGTTACACTTGTATGTGGTAACTATTTTTTACCTCAAGTGACTGCTTTTAAATTTTATGTTGTTTCTTTTTTTAAGAGTGTTATGTTGAATATAATCATCCTGTAAACCTTTGAAATTCCATTCCAATCCATATTGTGGCAAAATCATACCATCTTAACTAGATACTTTAACTTTTTTTTTATCTTCCACCAATACCAATACGATTGATCACATGGTCAAACTCTTGGGCCGCAAAATCATTGACAGTTTGTTCCGCACCATCAAAAACCCGAATTGGCACCCTGAGGTTATAGAACAGGTGGGAATGGTCTCAGCAACTCAGCAACATGTTGCCTATAAACCTATTGTAATGGCTTCTATCATCTTGTCCATTAGAAAGAAGTTACATAATATATCTCAGCACAGTATTTTGTCACTTCCTTTTTAAAAATTCAATTAAGAGATACACAAATAAATATTAGTTTAATTCAATCTGGTGTTAGACGTAGACAGGTATATTTATACGATGCATGCAATTACTAAATATTGAGGATTGCCATTGCTGAGAGGTTTTGGTCAGAAAACATGGTGTAGTAAATTTTGTTTCTTCGCTCTACTTTAGCTGAGTGCTAGAGATGGCCCTAGTGCCATAATTTGATGCAGCCTTGACAGGTGACCTGTGGTTAGGTGCACTTTGTTATCGTTCGGGGCATGTCTCGGTGGGTAGAAATAAAACTTTGTTATTTTTTCGGCTCTTTATCTGAACCACTTAAGACTGGATTCAATTTGTTCTTTCTCCACGATTCCCTGCTTTTCCTCAATAAATTCGTGAAAGTCTGATAATTCTAACTTAATTCATGTTAGTTTGAGATGTTTGTGAATTAGCAGTATATTTCTATTTAAATTGAATAATGAAAGTGTAATTAAGCAAGTTGTAATGCTAATTATAAAAGTTTCACATGATGAATAAACTTTGTTTTTCTGACATAGGAAAGAGCAAAATAATAGCTTTATGGTGATGTAATATTTTTTCTCTGTTGACAGCATATGTTACAACCTAAATTTTTTTTTTTTTTAAATACAGGCTTTTATCAACCATGAAACATTCAAGAGAAACTTATATAAACAATGTAAACGATATAAACAATCTGTGCAGCAAATGTGCTACATGTCCATCTACAGAAAAACATTCCCCAAAAAATCCACAAACAGCATCTATTAGAGAGACACTGTATCGCAAACATTACACAACATAGATTTAGGTTGGGGCTCCTGGCAGAGCAAGGAACTGAGCTGAGCCATCAAATGATTTCAAAATAGTAGAGAGAATGGGCCTTTGGCATTCCCAATGAGATGGAGAGATTAAAACACATTTTGTCTCTCGTTTATTGCAAATTGCTCCAGCTCTTCAATGTGAAGACAACTGACTGATATTTGTGTATTTTCATCCAGTATATTTATTTGTTTATCCATCGCACCTGATTTATTTAAAAATCTATTACACATCGCACCTGATTTATATATTTATTTATTAATGCTTCAGACCTGATTTATTTATCTATTTATATACTATCGAGACTTTTATAATTCATTCCTATTTATTTTCACACCATCTTGAACATGATGCATACCATAAGAAAGTAATGACCAGTATACCAGTATACTCTCAACATGAACATTTTACAATCTGAGTGTTCCAAATAATGGAGTATTATTACACCCCAAGTACTGTCTATAATACAACTCAGAAATGTTTTGTGCCAACAACCTAATTTTTGGTGAGATTAATGTTGAGTATGTTATCTATTATCCATGTAAATTTTTAAAACTTTCGTCGGCAGGTTTTACTAACATTACGAGATTTAATTCTCAATTTTGTCATAAAGACTGTAGAGAAAGTGCCCTGTTTACAAGTGATCTATAATAAAACTATACCTCTCAGCTCCCTAGTTTTTCTTTGCTACAACATAGCTGCTCCTCTTCTTTGATATATAAATATTTCATTTGGATGCAAGTTAAGCTGGCAAAGTAGAAAGTAGATTTAAAAAAATATTAGTTTTAACCAATGCAGGATTCTTGGCTCTGCTATGACCAAGTCAGCGCCCGAAGTCAAGCTAGGTCAAGGAGGCTCAGGTACCACTCAGCAGCCCAACTAAAGTATCATGGCTGAGACTCCATTTTCTATTTTCTTTGATACAGATCAACTATTCATCCTAGTCAAAACTTTTATTGACTATTGTAGATTTTAAGAATGCTTATAAAAACACCTGAAGTTTTAATACTTTATTATCAAGCAAAAACATTTGGTGATTCTTTAAAATGTGCAAAAAAAATGCAGGTCTCCTCACTAGGGTATATCAGAAACCTTTGCCGCTCATTGTGGGTAGGAAAATGAAGATTTAGGAATTTGTCGCTTCAGAAACATTGGGATCAGACTGCACCCAATACTTTGTAAAGTGTTGGTTTTATTTTTTTTTTTTTTTCAGTTTTGCAAGTTTTGGAATTTTTATAGAGACCTCCTGCTTTTCTTTTGATTTTAGATTTCTCTAAGTGTGAAGTACAGTTTTGACATTTAGTTTTCCATAGAAAATTTTTATAGTAGAATTGTGAGAAGTATATCTGTGCTCGAAAGTCTACAGGAGAGACTTACAATTTGGATTTAGTTTGGCTCAATAAACTGATGTTTTAAGACAGCTGTTCGGATTGGAAGAAAAATTTTGACAAATTTTCTTACCCCTTGTGAAATTTTACAAAGTGACAGACAAAAGATGCCCAGGGATAAGGAGATATAGTACATTATTGTTTTTTTTTATAATTAGGACAAATAATTCTGTTTTCGTCTCTAGGCATTGTGTGCCATCAGCAACATGGCTGACGGGCCGTCCTGTACATTCAGGCCATGATGAAGTATATGGTGAGATTTGATTTAATTGTTTTTCCTTGACTTAAAGTCTGAGAAACTATGGACAAATTAATAGATAACATCTGTTATTTATCCTAATTTGTTGCAAGTATATCATGTTGTTGGGGGAAAATTTTCACAGCTATAGAAAGCACTTTCTGTTCTTCCCCAGACCAGCGGTCTGAGAGAGATGCCATCCTGTGCCTGCAGGTGCCTGCCATACAGTTCTTCAATAATCTTGTGGAATCTTTTGATGACAGTAAACCTGAGCATTTAAAAACCATACATTGTTTTTAGAAACAAATCACTCACCACTTGTATAAGAGGTTTTAAATTTGTAAAGCAGACTAATGCCAATATGAAAGATGGCTTGTCAGAACTCAACAAGTATTGAAGTTTTGCCTTCTTTACACAATCTATAGACTGCAACTGTAGCCTCAGCTAGAAATGTTAGCAATCAATCTCTTTGGGAGTCCTTGTAACATATCAAGCTTAGTCAGTTTTACAAAAGCCACAGATCTCCTAAAGTATCATGCTTGGAATAGAAGATCAAGTATCAAATGCCATTACTACAACCGCAAAAGTAATGTCACGTGTACTGTTCAGGTTTCAAGAGTCCGTAACCTGTAAACATGCAGCCTAATACATGCTATTCACACTTTTTGAACTGAGATAAGTCAAATCTGGGGAAAGATTAAGATAAGATAAACCTTATTGATCCCTCTTGGAGAATTCAAAATCAACATGCCTATTAATATAAAAAAGACATAAAAATATATTCATTTATGAAAACGCTTAAAATGCAAAAAAAGAGAAGATTGAAAATTATAGCAAAATGCACACATATTTTGATATCAAGCTAGTGTTCATAGAGAGTAAGTTAAAAGTTACAAAGAGCATTAAGAAAAAAATGTAATATATAATTAACTAAAAATGGTTAACTTGTTTAGGTTATAATAATAATAATAAAAAAAAAGTGTATAGTGATGACAGCACTTTTTTTTAATCAAAATTTTAAGAACAGTGCAAATATAAGGTGTAATATTATACATAAGTTTGAATAAGATATTGTGTTTAGTTTTCTGTAGGCCTAGTAGTAGTATTTATATACATCTTGTCCAGTCTTGACCTTAAATCTATCACTGAAAAGTGAATTGGATAATCCTATCCATGCATGGCAAATTATGTTTTTCAAAATATATATTGTCCCTCAGTAAAATTTGTCAGCAATAGAGCAGTGTAGCTACGATAGACTAGGCTATTGTTTGTACGCTACTTTATCATAGCGCCCTGTTGCATTAGCATTATTAGGAGTTTAGCTCCCTACTTCCTTTAATGTTCTCTTATGCCTTTTAAAACTATCAGAACCATAGGAACCAAGAATTTTCCAGTTGTTGTGGATATTCTCATAAATTTTTAATAAGAAAAAAATTCCGAAAGTGCATAGTTTTTTGTTGGTGTTTATTGTGTTGGAAATATTGGTTATCAGTGGAAAAAAGAGCTCATTGCAGAAAAAGGGAACTATTTGATCAGCATATATTTCATTATAGTGAAAAGGTTATAGCAGCAAACAGCCACAGTGTATGAGTTGAAAAAAATACATGTAGATATCAAAATGTTTTGTGAATTAAAAATGAATTAGTCATAGATTTTTTCCTTTTAATTTTTCCCCAATGTTTTGATTTCAAGTCTTAGCCATTTTGTTATTTAACTTATGTTAAATTTGCACATAAGTCATTTTGTATAATAATTTTTATTTCATTAACTTCAGTAAAAAGGCCCATCTTTGTGTGTCAATATTTCAAGCTTATAAAATAATTTCTCTCTGTGTAAACCAAGTCTTTTTTTTGTCAAGTTTCTTTTTTCCTCTTTGCTTTTTTTTTCATTTTGTTTCAGGTTTACTATAAATTAGTTTATATTATCAATAACACATGTCTCATCCACATCACAGGAACATATCGGCGTATGCTGGTACTGGAAACCCTAGGAAGGTTTTGGATGAGATGAGAAGCAAATATTCGTCAGATATAGAGGCCAGGTGAGGACATGCAAGCAGGAATTAAGAAATGAATAACAAATAAGAAAACAGAGCTGCCAATCCATACATTGTGGGGTATTATCATAGCCTTTTTTTTAATTAAAAATGCCCAATATGGTATATTGACTTAATTATGTTCTCCATAAATCAAATCTTTCTATATAGTATTGGAATAGCTGGAAGAATTCTGAAAGAAACACTTACTGTGGTCTTCGAGAATTGACAGCTCAGCAGACTCTTGTGAATATTCTTGTTACAGATTCTCTATCTCTTTCTCTCCTCTTAAAATACCACATAAATTGTAGAGGCAACCTTATTAGTAATTTCTCCAATGAACTTCCTTCAGGCCAAGAATTCTTATCCAGTTTGATAGGGAAAGTAAGACTTGGAATAGCTAGATAAACAGGGAGTTCCAGAGTTGTACTTCATTCTTTCCCACCCGTCCACCCACCCTCCCCCCCCAAAAAAAAAAAATAAACAAATAAATATAAAATAATAGTATGAAAAGGTAAAAAGTAAATGTTTATCAGTTGAGGTTTTATATTCTATGTAATCTTCTCTAAAAACCTTATCAACTTTGTTATATTGTATTTTTTCAGGGTTTTTGACTGCCTCAAGTACTTCTCACGCCATGAGGAGCTTACAGATCTGTGGCTAGTGTTAGGGAAAACGTTAGAATATCATGGAGAGTAAGAGAGACACTTAAGAGTCCACATCATGTCATAAAAACAGACAGATTTGTGGCTTGCTAGAATGTTATGAAGAGTGAATGTCAGATGGGTGTCTTGGGGAGGATGGCAGAATGTCTTGCAGAGTGAGTGACAGATATGTAACTTTTCTTAGACAGGATAGAAATAGTATCGTGCACTGTGAAAGACAGGGTATGTGTCGAAGGGAACGAGGTAGCGTGAACGACATTTCTGTGACTTGTCTTCGACAGGATACTATAGTGTCTTGCATAGTAAATGACATATCTATAGCTTCTCTTTGGCAGTATGGTATAGTGTCTTGTAGATAAGTGGCTTGTACTAGGACGCAAATAATGTATCTGCTATGCATAGGTTGCATCTGTTTGTTGCTGCTATGGCTGCACCCTTTCGATTATATCCCATGATAAGTGGTATTCAGTTTTTATGTATACAGTGAGTGAGAGAGAGATGGAGGGTTGAAGGAGAGAAAGAGAGAGAGAGAGAGAGAGAGAGAGAGAGAGAGAGAGAGAGAGAGAGAGAGAGAGAGAGAGAGAGAGAGAGAGAGAGAGAGAGAGAGAGAGAGAGAGAGAGAGAGAGAGAGATGGATCATTGCAAAGTTAAGCCAAGTGAAACAGGATCAAATCTATAGAAACAAAAGCAGCTAAAATGAGTTCAGATTTTATAGCGCTAAAAATTTATTAAGTCAAAAATATATGCATATTTATACATGTATTGACTCACCTCCTCCTCATTTTAAAGTTTTTACTTATCATGAGGATTTAAAAAACAATACAGCCAGGTTCAAAGGTACTTTTTCTTCCACAAAGTCATTTCTTTAAATGCAGTTGCAGCTGGTAATTAAAAAAACGAAACAAAAAAAAATATTCAAGAAATCAACATTATTTACAAGCAATATACAATATATAGTAATGCTTTTTCATCTACATCTAAATTTTAAGATTTAATACGTGAAATGTTATTACAATACTAAGATTTTAAAGAATATTGCTCACTTAAAAAATGCTTTTAAAGGTTTATATACCTTCATTTCTTTATATTAATGCATTTATAGTTCCAGTAACACATCCCTAGAAAAACAGCAGGTAGTCATATAAATAAAAATTAATATAATGGCAATTTTTTCTTCTATCACATATAGAAATGAATATAGTCAAAACCATAAAGTTTACTGATTAAAAAGAAAGCTATAGAAACAATGACTTAATCTCGCTTACCTGCAACCACATACCTAGAAGGAGTAAGCCAAAACGCCTATATTTCTACAAATGTTGGTCACAGGATAATATGAAATAGCAAGTAAATGAATCAATCAGGTGACATGCTCTTTAGCGTAGGTGATCATGACTTTCCATGCATATCTATTCCTTGTTACTTTCAGTGCTTCTGTCACTCTTCCTACTTTGAGCCACTTTATTAGTTCAACCAACACCTTTTCGCACAGTTTTCCCCTGCTCATCAAGTAAAAGAGGTTGAAATTTCTAAGTAAAAGTCTTTAAAAGAATAAAAGAGAAAACACATTAAAGGGCAACACTGAAGCCAAAAAAAAAAGCCATTAATCCGAGCTCTTTATAGGAAAAGAGATCTACATTATGTAAATTTAGTCTATAATCTTTAATACTTACTTTCCACTTTCAAAATCACACACAAGGGTTCTTTTTATTGACATTAAGTAAGACTAAAATTATAAAATATGCCATGAAGCAAAACAAAAAAAAAAAAAAAAAGAAAACAGGTTAGAAAATTAGCAGGTGAAAGAGGATCTGGTCAAAAGATGGAAGAATCTTGAAAGTACTCAATGATAAAAATAACTGGGTCAGAGTTTTGGGTGCCAATGAAACAGAATATAAACCCATATACCCTATCCAATACTTTTCAAATTCAGGTTTCTAAAGTAATGAAGACAAAAGCACTGAACTAGAGTTTATTTTCTGCAAGTCCTACCAACTCTTGGAAAATATAAATTACTGTGCACTGTTGGGTAATGATAATTTTTTCATATGGAGAATTTTAAAGACTGAGGGGAAAGCAAATATGGAATTTCTGGAAGAAAGAAGACTCAATGATAGAGCCACCATTGTAAATGATTGTTAATAACTTCAATGTTATTAACAACAAAGAGGAGGGATTTATTTCATTTTTATTTATTTTTTTTGTGAACAACGTGCTATAAAGTCAGCTAAGACAACACTTTGCCATGGAAGTGAGCTATTTAAATTGCAAACAAAAGTGTATTTAATTTATCATTTTATGCAAACGCAACTTTTGAACCCCTAAAAAAACTGATTTATATATCTTGAGAGGGCAGCCCTTGTGACAGCAGGATTTGAGAATTATGCAGAGCCAAACCTCTATAGAGTGGAAGACTCACAATCCATTGTGTACATCCTCAACTGAACAGCAAAAGGAAAAAAGTAATGGTTGTCAATCGTAACAGTGAGTGTTGAAAGATCAACATCTTTATCAACGGGACTTTACTCTTAAGCAGAGGGATCAATTGAAATACTAGGTTACTGCAGCACTTATCAACTCAATAAAGGACACGTGACAAGACAAACCTTTAGATTTCCTTGTTTTATTGAATGATTAACGTTTCATCTGACTGTGTCAAGATCTAGATCAGACCTGACAGCTCTCCGTCTCCTAAGTGCCTCTGTGGTGAGCTCTCCTCGCAATCCCGGATGTAAACATTCATCACAAGTTAGCCTTTATTATTGTCCATGATAAATTATCATAGTCCAAAGGCCACAATACTTTAATATTAAGCAAAGGATGTAACAACACTGAAATTGCATCAAAAATACTGAAAGAAAAAGTGGTTTCCAGAGAATGAAAATATTTAAAACACATCTCCATCCATACACGGAGAAGATCCCTGGAGTGCCACATTGAGCTCCTCTTGATGTATGGAATCGAGGTCTGGGCAATAATTTCAAAACAGCTACAAAAGAAACTGCGGGCAAGAGAAATGCCTATTGAGAATGCTACGAATCTCATAGACTGCAAAGAAATCAAGTGTTAAGAAAAGTTGACATTACACTCATAAATAGAATACGTAAACACCTGGGAACCTTCTAAAGCCATGTGACGAGATGAAAGGAACTGGAACATCTTGTGATAACTGGAATGATCGAAGGTAAGGGGTTTTAAAAAGGCTTAACAGTCTTGATAAAATTTAATGCAATTTAGTTTGCACATCTGTTTTTTTTTTTTTTTTTTTTTTTTTTTTTTTTTTTTTTTATTTAATAGAATAGAAAAAAATCCGAAAGATGGCTTTTAATCAGATTCTTTTTTATGTTAAATGCATTATAATTAAGGTCTTTAGAACTAGTTTTAAGTAAATATTATCAAAGTTGTGCTCATATAGACACATCCAACCTGAATGGCTGCCTGGCAGCTTTTAGTGCTGAAACGATGACATGCACAGCACGAATAAAAAAATAGCAACACGTTTCAAATAAAATGTGGAATTAAAAAATTAACCTGATAAGCTCTGCACTAGTTGGTCTTATTCTAAGCCAAACAGTCTACAATGTAGCAAGCACCATCAGTTTTTTTTTTTTTTTATTTTTTTTTTAGCAGTTAGAAAAGAATAAATCAGATAAAAAAATCCTAGAGGTGAAGCACGTGATCCAGTACATTAGCCTACTTAAACAGCCTGTGCTCCATATAAACATAGAAAAAACTTGTCATGCAAACTAACACACTCCGGTCAAATGCAAACAAAGTCATTCTAGTCAAAGCGTTTTGCGTTTCTCTATATTTTGTGCCCATTCTTAAAAAAACCTCAAATATTATTAAAAGAGTCTCAAATCTGTATCAGGGAGCCTGATTCTTGAGCAACAACAAAAAAATGCACCAAGAACAGCGATCACATATGTTATCAATTATTATTTTCTTTTGGTCTATCACATAGAAATAAATTAAATTATTCTTGGGACTTCCTGGTTTCCACTGAGACCCCTCAGTCTTGCAAATGTTTTATCTTTGCATCGCAAATGAGGAGCATTGTCCAGTTTTTCCCATACATGTATTTCTTGAGCACTTCCCTTACTGTATGACGTTGGCATCTTGTCCTCAGTAAAATTTGAGATAAAAAGTATGGTCTCGTTTGAAGTTCCTTGTTTCTATCTCAAAACGATACCTAGAAGAATATGCAGATAGGGAGGAGAGTTGAGGTCAACGGTATTTGTATGGTCTCTTTTGAAGTTCCTTGTTCTATCTTAAAACAATACCAAGGAGAATATGCAGATAGGGAGGAGATTTGAGGGTCAATGGTATCTGTCTAAGTGGAGTGAAGCAATAGCAACCACTGAAACGAAAGGACAAAAAAGTAAGTTTTTTGCTCAGTCTGGACACCTGCGTGTCCTCATTAACCTGTGATAAACCAGGTTTAAATAAGGCTGGGACGGGTCCCGTAAAAATAATCAGTAATCAAGTATCTTCCTGACGGAACGGTTCCACGGACCTTCGGGAGATCCGCGGGAGAAATCACAATCCTTGGTCCTCAGTAAGATGTCAGCGGAAATCAACGAGAGACTGAGAACCCGTAGATGTAATCATGGCCATTTGACCTTGTCTCAACGGGAGAGTCCGTAACCACTTCTTGCTTCACGGGATATGATTACTTTTGTTTTTATTCCGGGACCCATCTGATCTTGGCCTACCGTTAGCCCCGTAACCTGCCGTAACCTTTCCTCATTTCACCGGAAATGATTATTTTTTTTTATTCCGCGATCCCCTCTATCACCACTCCTCACCTCACTGGAAATGATTCCCATTCTGATTACCAGGCCCCCGATGATCTTCTGCAACGGGACTCCGGTAATTGTGTTACTTAAAAATTGGGATCCATCACAGCCTTACAGCACAGGGTGTAATCGAGACCTCCGATCCGTTTGTTTTTGGACTCGATTCCGATCTGACCCAGCCCAGACTCAATGGATATGAATGAAATATTAATGGCAAAAGAGTAGACTGTAAGGGAGAGCAAAGGCATAGTGCCCCTGCGTCGTTCTGCGTCATTCGGATTCGACTCAGACGAGTGTTCTGATCGGTGGCTGAGGAGCTTTGTCGAGTAGGATTAGCATCCGTTGAAAAAAAACAGAACAATGCTGGGTCAGGTTGTTCCCCATGGTCACGTGTTTGTGATCTTTTCAAGCTGCCCGGCGTGTCCTCCGTCCGCAATTACTGATGCATCTTTACTTCAGATGTACCATGGATACTCAGAATGCACCCGCTCGGTCATTGTATTTTAAGTCTTTAAATAACTTCTTCCTCTTCTGCGTTCAATCTTTTGACTGTGCCATATCGAAAGTCCGGTCAGGTCATCGAATTTGGTCGTATTCAGTAGGTCGTCGCCAGACCCTCAGAGCTTCTGGCTGATTGGAGTTTCTGTAGGCCAAACTTGAAGTCTGGCTTCCTCAAAGTGGGGGCAGGTGTGTAGGATATGGAATGGGATCTGTTCTGTCGCTCCAAATTGGCATTGCGCAGATTCTGCCATTCCCATTTTCAGATGTATGTTGAGGCCGCAGTGTCCTGTCCTTAGGCGAAACAGTGTTGTTTGACCTTTTCTGTCTAGCATGTGAATGCTGTCATTCTTGAAGGTATATCCTTCGTTCTCTTCTCGCAACCTTGTGTGGCCGTGTTCTTAAGAAGAGTTTTAGCTTTTTCATATGAGATATTAGATGGTGGTTGGGATAGCTTACTTCCTTCTTTTGCAGTTTCGTTTCCCGTTATTCCTGAAAGTGATGGGATCCATTGGAGAACTATTTTCCTTTTTTTTTTAACAACTTTTCAAGTTGCTTGTACAAGGTTGTTGTTGTGTTATCTGTGGGATTTGACTGCAGAGTCTGAAAGGCTGACAGAGAATCAGAAAGTATCACTGCACTGTGATGTTGCTGGGCATCTGTCTCAAGGTGTTTAGCTGCCAAAAGCAGTGCGTCCATTTCTGCTTTGAAGTTCGTGCTTTGACCCCAACAGGCCTTGCCTTTGAGAAAGCTGCTCTGGATGGATGTATGGCTATCATTCCGCTTCCACCATTTTTACTGCCTTTTCAGCTGATCCATCAGTAAAATTATGGATTCATGAACATTTTGGATATTTGTGGTCTAAAGTTTCTAAGGTAAGTGTTTTCAGCATAATTATGAGGGGGATGATCAGCCTTAGAGTGGATGCCAGGAATTTTTGTTGACACTTCAGATCTCTGAATAGGCAGCCAAACCGAAGACGCAATTGTTCTATATGTGGTAGTTGTGAGGCTGTGTCTCCTTTCTTTTATAACTCTTTGACTTTGTAGTTATAAGATTTTCTCTGAAGCCCGCTTTAATGGGTTGGTTTAGTTTCCATATGCGGATGCTTCGGAAAAAAAAATTTAAAAAAAAATGAGGGTCCTTGAAATGAGTATCAATGAATCCAAAAAAAAATTAATACCTATATGCCTCTTTCCCCCGCCTGCACATTATTGGCTACAGCTGGAGTGCATAGTACGAATCACTTTGCTCGAACAGTTTATTGTCTTTGTATAAAATCATGATTGAGATCGTTGAATTAAATTTGTTTGATAGTTTTTCGACTCAAAAAAAAAAAAAGATCTCTGTGTATTGAACAACTTTATTGTTGAATGTAATAAAATTTTAACCCAGGCATACGACGCATTTTTTATGTTTTTCCTTTAAATAATTTTTATACCTGATTTGTCGTTAATTTTGTATTCCACCAGTTATTTTCCTATTAAATGTAAGGCCACATTAGATTCCTACACGTATTTTAAAGAGTCCATGCACTTAATAAGTGATTAACTCGTGTGCTTTTTCTTTTTTCTCTTCCAGGTTTTCCTCTTTTACACTTTTTCTCCTTCATAAGTATCTCTCCCTCTTACCTCGTCCTCCTACATTTCTGTCTGTCTGTCGGTCTGTATGTATGTCTGTCTATCTCTGTCTGCCTGTCCCTCCATTTCTTTCTCTCTATCTCTCTCGCCATCTATCTATTTCCCTCTCACTTCCGATACATTTTTTTTTCTTTCTTTCTCTGTCTATTTCAGTCTATATTTCACTATTTCTATCTTACCCAGTGAGACTATTTCTTTCTGTCTGTTTTGGTTCGTACTCTTCCGATCTCTCCTCTTCTCTTCTCTCTCTCTCTCTCTCTCTCTCTCTCTCTCTCTCTCTCTCTCTCTCTTTCTGTCTCTCCTCTGTGTTTCTTCTCTCTTTTATGAATATTATTTTGTAAACCTTGTGTTCGCATCTAAATCACTATATTAATCCGTCCTCTATTCTAACTGCATGTCGCTGTTTCTCCCCTCTCTTTCTCATCGGCGTTTTATTAATTCATTGCTTGTCTTTTATTTTCTTTTACGTCGGCCGACATGACTGTGTTTCGATCTCTATGACTCTGTCTCTGCTTTTTCTCTTTGCTATAAGGTAGATACTTTGGAAGATTACTAAAAATAAATGAGGGTCCATGAAATGATTATTAATGAGCCCAACATTTTGATATTTATATTTCTCTTTTTCCCGTCTGAGTACCAATGGCTAAACCTGGAGTAAATAATATGAATCACTTTGCCCGAACAGTTTAATGTCTTTGAATAAAATAATGATTGAGATCATTATATTAAATTTGTCTGAAAGCTTTTCTACTTGAGTAAAAAGATTTATGTGTATTCAACAACTTTATCATTAAAAACTTAATACAACTTACGAAACAGGCATACGAAAAAGACGCATTTTTTATGTTTTTGCTTTTAATAATTCTTATACATGAGTAGTCGTTAATTTTTCTTCACGTCTTTTAAAGAGTTCATGCGCTTGATAAATGATTAACTCGTGTGCTTTTCTTTTTTCTCTTCCAGGTTTTCCTCTTTCCCACTTTGTCTCCTTTATCAGTATCTCTCCTTCTTACCTCGTCCTCCTACATCTCTGTCTGTCTGTCTATCTTTGTCTGCCTGTCCCTACCTTTCTTTCTCTCTATCTATCTATCTCCCTCTCACTTCCGATACACTTTTTTTCTTTCTTTCTCTGTCTATTTCAGTCTATATTTCACTATTTGTATCTTACCCAGTGGGACTATTTCTTCCTGGTTTTTTTTTGTTCGTACTCCTCCGATCTCTCTTCTGTGTGCCTCTATTCCATTTATTAAAGTATCTTTTTTTTAATGCTTATTGTCTCATCTAAATCTGTATATTAACCCGGGCAAAACGACATTGGTTTGTGTGCAAAATTTTGGGGACGTTTTCACAGGGGGTCAGTTGTCAATCTACAACTCAGACAATTTCCAGCGGGAAGGCGACAGCCGTAGATGTGCATCATCACGTAGAAATGTATTTTATTTTCCAAAATTCTTAAGCGGTCTACACTGAGGCTATAATTATCACTTAATTTTTTGTGAATCAGCGAAAGTAGTTGTTAATATTGCAGTTTTTAATAAGTTTCTAGCTTCACGGATTTATAAGAAAAATATGAAGGAGTAAACTATGCACTTGCATTTTTTGACCACTGGTTTTGCATTTTATTTGATGTTTCTAGCTTATCAACTATGATTTGTTGATCATCAGCATTAGCTATGAGTATGAATCTCTTCTTAAGTTCTATAAAAAAAACATTCCCTGCTCTGCTTGTCATACGACTGTAATAATTTAATTCCTGTTATGTTATGATAACAGCCAATAATTTTGCAGTTTATTTAAAATTCGAACTTTACTGGTAGCGAAATTATGAACAAGTAAATATTATTCACTGTGACATCTGCATTGGTTTACCCAGTGGCTGAATCAGGAGCGTGGCACTTGGCCCGTCAGTTGAGACAATCATCTGAACGGACGAATCAGTGAAATAAGATAATCTATACCTCAGACATAATGGTCCTCGTTGGCTTATTTACATTTTGTGACATCATACGCTCAATTGGGCCTATCTGTAAGAACATTTGGTATCTTCTCTATAATACACTCACTCAAGGGAGGGGCCAAAAATTTACATGACATCCTATACATGGTGGTCATTTGAAATTCAAACCAATGATGCTATAGCCAACTTCAAATTCAATCTCAAGAGTCTTTGTATCACATGTACTGTCGTGGAGGTGAGAGATTGTATGGGCCATGTGTTAGTGTCTATTGCCTCTCATGCTCAGCATGAAGCAGCGCCTTGGTTTGTTACAGCTGTAGTTTGGATCCCATCTATCAGCGGGAGAAGTTTATAGCTTTTAATAGATGACTTAAAAAGTCCTTCTCTCTATCTTTGCTAATGCTATTGTCAAATGCAACATTTTCCACCTTGTTCTCCATGAAATGCCACTCCAAGGTTGATTTTTTTCATAAAACCTAGGCAGTGTATCTCAATAATGTGATGCATAGGGTTGATGCTGTGTAGAAATGTCTGTTTTCCAGTTGCCATGTACCACTTTATTTCCAGTTTTGCCTTATCTATTTTATCTTGTCCGGAAGAGCTACATGTACATGTATATTATTTTCTGATGTGTTCATTCAATTTGTTGTCTTTTCCTTCTACTCTAAACTCATGGGCTATTTGTGTGTGTGTGTGTGTATTTTTCCCACGATGCAGATTATTTCTTTTGTCGGTTCTTTGTACTGAGGAAAAAATTAGTTCTGTTTTGAGGATTTTATAATAGATGCTTTTAAAACAATATTAAAAGCTTAATCGCAAAGACATTAAATAAAAATCCCTTACATTAATATGATGAAACTAATAATTTTCGATAATTCATAGACTAATGATATTAGTAAAAATTAACATCGTATAGTGATGATTTCTGCCAGTGATGTGCTAGGGCCGGCTTGAAGCATTTTAACTTTTTTGTGTTTGCTTTGCAATCATATTTTTCTTACGATTCTTACTAAAAGGTTTTCTTCGGTTTAAAAAAAAGCAAGCATTAAAATTGTAGGTGCGATTAGCTAGTTATCACCTATTAAAAAATATATCACAAGTTTAAAAGTTTACAGACCATTTTAAAAATAGCACTATAGACCTTAATTATAACTCATTTCACATAAAAAAAATAATCTGAATTAAGCTACATATTTGATGAATACTGTGAAGCACAAATATTCAACAAAAGCCGATGGGATCAAGATCATGATTAAAATAGGTTTAAATTTCAAGTGTTGTACCGCTCTCAGTTATCCGCCCCTGCTCTGATGGTCGGCGAGATTATTACCTGCCCCTGGACAGTTTTCTCGCTGGTCATCAGAGTCCCGCGGGGATGCGCGTGCTCAGCCAGGCCAGATCAAAGAAAACCTAAAGATTCAGAATTCTAGGGAGTTTCGTTGCCGTGAAATATACTTTATGTTTCTTTCTTGTATTTCTTTGCAAACTTTGTAAATAGAAGTCAGTTGTTCTAGCAGTGAAATTATTTAGTATCCATTTTGTTTGTAAATCCATTTTGTTTCTTATCTTGGCTTTCTAATAGCAAGTCCCATCATTTTGTTTTCTTTCAGAACACACTTCAAATGCATATAAGCCTACAGATTCTCATCAATGTCCAACTATCTATTTTTTCAAATTAAAGTATGTGAAATTGAACTTTTCCAGAAAAAATTACTACGACACACGCTGAATTAAACAAACATGTGGCAACAAGGGGGTTAAAATTAATATTGACTTCAAAATATTGTTGTTGTTTTTTTTTTTTTTTTCCAAATTAACATGCTCTATTTGTTCAGAAAAGATTTCTCCATGTACACTTGAAAATTAGAAAATCGTCAATGCAACTGTTACTCAAATGATTATTTTGTGTAAAGTAAAAATTCGATTTAAACGGGAAAACAGTTTCTGATGATTCTTTGGCACAGCTCAAAAAATTTCAGAAAGAAAAAAATCTTATGAAATATCAACGAATCTGCTGCCCATGATAGTCATTCTCACCCTTTTGTTGAAGTCACTTGTGATAAACATTGTTTCACCAACACAGGATCTTTTTTTTTTTTTGGCCAATCAGATAATCACAAAGCATCTACCCCTGATTGGCATCGGAGCATTAGAGACAACAAAAGAACTGAAGCAGCCTAAGACAGTAAGAAAGGCTTTCTAACATGGAAGCAGCGGGACCCACAATAGCGCTTTCAAAGAAAGAAGAAAGTCATGAAGGTAGATAACACTAAAGAGGATAGAAGAGCTTGTGTCGTACTGTTGTCAGTTTACAAAAATCTTATGATGAGGCTCAATTATAAATTCTTATTTGTTGTTAACTGTTAATGTCATTGAAATGGATAAGTATTTGGTTTTAACTAAATTTTTACAAACTTGAATTTATCTTTAAATAATGCGTTTATGTATTCTTTTATTGTATTCTTTTTGCAATATGAGAACAACAGGAATATTCTATCCAAGATACACATAAGACTTGCATTTAGTTTTTTAGAGGCATTTAAAAATTTGAATTGATATCATCATTGTATTCAACTCACTTCAAGTAAGCGTCACCCATTTTTAGCTCAGAGAAACCTTTCAAGTAAACTCTACTCTTATATATATGTATAAGTATATGTATAAGTATTGTACCTTTTTTTTTTTGGAAAAAAAATATTTTTATAAATTCATCCTATCACAACTTTATTCAACTATAGTTAGAGCTTCCCAAGTTTATAGAGTTTGAAAAAAACCCTCTAAAGATGATGACAGAACCCCAGACGAGATTAGAAAAGACGTGAAGAAAGAGGGCAGGCTACCTCCAAGAGCTTTTCAGGAATTGCCATTAAACTTTTCATGCGCACGTGAGTATTTGGGTAATCATTCAATCAAAGTTTGCTAAATTTCATATTTTTGATTTTGTTGTTGAAAGATAGGCAGAAAATAAACTTAAATCCTAAGGCTATTGCACATGCAAGAGTTGAAGAGTGCACCTGCACCTAGCTGTGATGCCACTGTTGAGGAGGAGAGATACATTCGGAAAATGATTTGAATTGTATTTTAAAATCAAATAAAAGCTAAAAATAGAAGTGAAAACCTAAGGAAAGAACTGCATCCTCTTTAAGATTTTAAAGTTTGATGATGAAGCTGTATGGTTATCTGATTATTTAATTGTTTTCTTGATCAGCGTCTTCTATATTCAGAGCGAATGAAATTTTAGATAGAATTTGGTTGATTGTTTCAGGCTCAGTCATTTCTGAGGTTTCGCAGGAAAGGCATACGGGCCCTAAGCTAGACTACTATGTAATATTTTTAGACTGATCGACATCATTTGCATAAACTCCACCCACCCAGCGGTACGTAGCATAACCGCTTTTCGGAAACATGCTAGCCCTCTCACCGAGAACGTAACTGTTATGTAAGGGTAATATGATGACTGCCAGCGATGCTCTAATGCTACCAGTACTGAGTACTAATCTGGACCAGGTGCAAGCGCACTATGGAGAGTGTGTTTCCACTACTCCTCGGCAAGCTCACACAGTTACATTACATAACAATCACATGATTCGAGACAGTTTTACCAACAGCAGCAGATTTCACTGGTTTAAACAGCTGACCAGACTGACCAAGCCTAACGCTCGCTTGCGGCTTCTGATGTAAACACTGCAGGGCGATTTGCACATGTCACTAGGGAAACCACGTGGTAGCTACGTTATGACTCATGCTTACGTAACTCAACCTGCGAAACATGGCGATTGAATTCTCTAATTGGCCGATGAAGGCGAATAATGCTTTCGAAAATGTAACTCAAAATTGATCATTGTTTTTTGGTGGAGAATCCATCTAATCGAACAAACATTCCTCAGAGTAGTCTGACTGACAGTATTTTCAAACTTAAGTCTCACGTCCAGGCCTACTCTCCATTGAGTTCTAACGTTTTTTTTTCAAAAGATATTCTCAGGTATCTGCAAATTTAATGTATTTTCCAACGTGACTCAACAGCCAGACCTGATTGGTGTGCTCAGAGATACAGTTTTGAAAAGGCGCGGCACTGTTTAAGCAAGATCTATATATATATATATATATATATATATATATATATATATATATATATATATATATATATATATATATATATATATATATATTTAAATCTTGTTTTGCAGTTGAATTGAAAAAGAAAATTCTCGAGATACCTATTTAAGTTATGATGGACTGTAAGCTTGCTGTTGTACCTAGAGCCAGCCCTTACACCCAGCTATCATAATCAATTTGTTTCAAAAGAACCGAACTTGAAAACTCAAAGAGAGAAAATGCACTAAGAGTATAAACAGTCTAGATCTAATGAAATTGCAACGTTTCTAAATTCAAAGCGTATGAGCTGCTAAAACTCATGGGAGAATCTTTTTAGCAACTTCCGTGATTCATTTCCAACAAAACTAAGCTACATCACTTTCTCAATAATCTAATGAAATTATTTAGGGGTGTAAAATGGCCATGTAGCCAGAATAACGTAGTGTTCTGTCTCCCTCCCTTCCCTTGTAAGTTTACCTTTTAATGTTATTTTGGCTGCATGGCCAGAATATCCGCTCCCACTTATTGAGATGCCTCATAATTTTGTGTTTTACCAAACCATCTTGTACACGATATGCTAAGGGATATAATGCCTAAAATCATGGGCTTATAAATAGTTTCATTGTGAGCGTCCTTATTTGACATTTTTTCCCCTTTATGAATTTTATTTGTTAATTTTTTGTTGTTGTTAGTGCTGTTGTCAAGTTCAAAATTGTATTTTGATTTTAAAACCCGTTATCGAAAAAATAAATACAATGAGGTACCATCAATTTCTTTTATGATTTTGGTTTTGTTAGACTTTTTTGCCCTCTGGGAAACCTACCTTTTCTGAGTCAGGTACATGATGTACAGAAGACATCAAAGAATAAAGAATGTAGGCCTACCTACAACCTTAAGAGTGAATATCAGAGTGTTAGATGTCAATAACATTGCTAAAAATTTTCGTTAAAATAATAGCACTCAAAGGAACAACATGAGATCTCTGAGGTGTGAGATGTTCATTACAGTTTCTGTGTTGCGAAGGATCTGAAAAAATTCAGCTCGTTCAACATCTACGCAATATTACATTTCTGATGAAAAGAAAAAGTGAATAAATAAGTAAATAACTACATAGGTTAATAAATAATTGAAGCTCATTCGCTGCGCCAGAATATGTGTAAATTTAAAATCAAAGAACATAGAACAGAACTGTATCTTCTCCTGCCTCTTTTTGGTGTCTCAAATAGCGATAAGCCGTGTTTTTCTTAAATAAAATTAACAAAGAAATGCTTCCGCCCGAACGAACTAAGGAAAAATATTTCCTATGAAAAATTTTTTTTAACTGCATTATCATAGAGTAGTTGATTACTTTTACAAAATGATAGGCGAGGATTTTGAGCCCAAAAAATGAGTCTAAAAATTGTTCCACTTACAGTAGTGTAAAAAATATCATAAGTAACTAAATCGCAAAATGATCCCGAGAACAAAATCAAATTTAAACCATGAAATATCATTGTAATCATCACTCTTAGTGACTCGTTCGAAAACGAGAACAACTGATTTAAATTGTAAGCTCAAGAAAAATCGATTCGTAAAATGCATGACCAACAACAACCCATCTCGTTTGCTCACTGTCACTGCACATTAGCTTCAGAACCTCGAAGGGCGGATGCGTCTCAACATTTAGGCCGTGGGCGCTTTGGAATTGTTGCGGTATTATTTTGTTTTCTGAAGGCTTGAAGTCTTATATTATTTGAAGGACGTTGAATCTGTTTATCCTGAGAGTAACCGATTTTGATTTCTGTGGGAAAATTTCTTGATGGTAATGTCTGTGAGGTCCAGACGTCCTTTAGAATTTCCATAGCAATTTTTCACACCGAAAACCTCAATCTATGAAATGTTGATAAATTTTTTTCTCAAATTATTAGGCCTACATTTGAGATGTTCATTATCATTCAGTCTTAATTTTTTCTCGCATTAAAAAAAAATCGGCTAAAATATCTATCTATCTATCTATCTATCTATCTATATATATATATATATTAATGTTTGATAAAAATCTTTAACATTTCAGAATTTAAAACATTGTGGAAAACTTATTCAGAAGAATACATGTAGTTATTTCAAAGTATTGCGCTGGCTTTGTGAAAGATCAATATAAGACGGACGTGAGTGCTAAGATAGTGATGGGAAGTCTTCTTGGTGTTAGGGGTCATTAGGAAAACCTTTACGCCTCGAAGATAGATACCCGTTTAGATCTAATGTTACTTTTTCTTTACACACCATTAAATAAATAATATCGAGCAAGAGCACATTAATGCAATGTCCCGGTAATCGTCAACACGAAATATGAGGCAATGTGACGAGCGGAAGACACCAGAAAAAAAAAAAGCGACCCTGTAGCTC
>JAWDGP010003485.1:50000-60000 GCA_033675545.1 Elysia crispata
TTTAAATCAATTTTACACGAAAACAGTCACTATCACTTTGAAAGAATTTGTGCCATCTAGACTCGTCTTTCATATTGATTTTGAAGACAAGCATTTTTGGCTACTATCTAAGAAGCGAAATATAAGGTTACACTTTCATTGTGCGTGAACGCCATTACTACATCAATGTCCAAACACCAACAAACAATGGTAGGAAATAAAATCAGAGAACTCAACGGACTAAGAAAAATAGAAAAGAAAAATGTCCAATTAACAGACACCGACCAAAAAAAATAAAAAAAAAAAATGAAAAAAAGTTATGAATTAAAGTTGCTTCAATAAGCTTTGTTTTGTTGTTACAATCAATTGTGATTTTTAACACCACTTTGGGTTGATGTTCCAACTACTTTGGGGATGATCGACATTTCAAGGAAAGTTAAGGAATGGTTCAATAGTGCAAAATATTGCGCTAATCTTTAAAAAAAATAGTTATCGCTAAATATAATTATTTTGCGGGTATTCGAGTTAGACTACGGCTTTTGTTGTTGTTATTGATGTTGTTGCTGAAGGGTAGAGAAATTGTGCAAAGCAGATCACGAGGAATTGAGAGTTTTTATTTTCAGGTGTCATCGGAAAAAAGCCCCTTCTCTAGTAGACAAATTCTATTACCAAACGTTATGAGAAAGAATAAAATTTTGGGAGCAAATGAATTTGTAAATGTTTGCTTCTAAAACCATGTGATGTTAATATAATATATATTTTCTTTCATTGCATATTTCCAATTCTTACCATAATGAGCTCAGAAGGTGTATGTGGATGATAATCTGGATGCTTCCCTTTTCCTTCCACCCATCCACCTCCTCCCTTATCCCCCCTCTACTCCCCGATTGGTTCCCAGCGACAAAGTTATTCCTAACCTCAAAACAGACAATCATAGCGAGTCAACCGAGCTGGATCTTGGGAATTTTTGCATGCGATTGTTTAGACAGGGATAGAAAACATATCTGGGAAGAATTCTGCACGCCAATGGGTCATTATGATTGGACTGTTTTTTACATTGATTCAAAAAAATTGCAGGGATTTCTCTACAGTGCGAGAGTTGTTAATTTGTTTTAGAATCCAAAATTTACGTAAAGGAATAGTTCGAAAAAAAAAAAACAACAAAAACAACAGCACAGTCATCACTCAGCGTGTGGTCTAGGAAACTAGTTCCATACAATAGTTATGGTCTGTGGATATTATGGTACCGCCAGGTTTTTTTAATATTTAACTTAATGAAATGTCAAAGACGGTAGGTTGTAGATGTTATGTACCATTATCAACTAATTGTGTATGTTTCAGTACGGTTTAAGACAAACTAACCTATCGGATAAATAAAGACACTTCCCTCTACTTCAATATATAACGGTACAGGCATCAAAGTCATCAAAATGGATGATTTCTTTGCCGATTCAAAACATTTAAAGAGGAAAAACGATTGCACACTTTCATTATTTAAGTAGACAAATGTTGATGTTGTTTTGGAGGTTGTATAGAGAAGCCAGAATGTATCAAAGTGGCCGTTTACCATAAGATCTAAGAAATGCCGGTCGCGTTATTTCTGTACAAGTTATGAAAGAAAAAGCAAAGCCCGTGCTGAAGAGTCTCCGAGACTGCAAGTCTATGAATTCTCTCCCTCTATTTCCTGTGAGTAACAAAGTTATGTGTGACCTGTATGTCAGTTTATTCTTTGTATGTAATGTAACAGCAAATATTCTGAACTTCTTAGAATTATATGAATATTTGATGTAAAAACTCTGCAGCTCTAGACAGCGCGCTGTTGTTTGGTTTTTTAATTCTAATAAAATTTCTCGCTTTGGCCGGATTTTACAGAGACATCAATTTCACGCCATCATCATCTCTGTTCAATCTTTTTCCACAATAAAGTACACAACATATTTTATATTTTGGCGTGACTTTACAATAAAGTACACAACATATTTTATATTTTGGCGTGACGTTACAATAAAGTACACAACATATTCTATACTTTGGTGTGACTCTAGGACCGGGCTGGCCAATACGATAATATCTCGGTGCGGAAAGTGACTAATCTGAAAGTCTATTCTTTTCCAACTTTAATGTGTAGTTAAGGGGTCTGAAGCCTTTGTTTATGAAACTAGTACCTGCAGTCAGAGGCGGAGATTCAAATCAGTCTGTAGGTAGAAGATTGCACAACAATAGAAGACAATATTGAATTGAAAAACTGCCTTTTTAATTCTTGTGTTGAGAGTCCATTACCATGTAACTCTGTCATAATCCGGTGAATAAACTTAACAGCCATGGAAATTCAAATTTTGCGGACACAGTATCTTTTTTTATATTTGTTGTCTTAAGGCTTTAATTTATTATCGTATTGCAACATTGTCTAAGATGTATTTAAAGTGTGATCTTTATTGCTCTCTCAATCGACTTACATCTTAAATTCTTTTTTCTTTTAAATGTATTTAGTCCAAATCTTTCCAGCTAAAGGTTTGTTCGGTTAAACAAAAATACAATTTGAGATATGGTAGGAAAATAACTGGATCTTTGAGAGTGTGATGGTAAAATTAATGATGATGCCAGCTTCTCTCACTGCGATCCGGATCTTGTTTCGTCAGACTATTATTTCCCTTTTTCCTTGAGAATATCTCAAAGATTGTCTCTTTGAAAGAGACTATGGTGTGGAATCGTTCGTTCGAGTCACCGAATAATTCATTACATTTTGTCTGTGGTGCAAGCCTGGTGCTGACAGCAGCTTCAACGACTACACTTCTTGTTTTTAGTTGGCGACTGAAGGGATGGCGTTGCCTTTTATATTGAAAAAAATAAAGAAAGAGGCTGATATTGTAAGCGAACAGTTTTTCAACCCAGCATTGTAGAATCATGACTTCTTAAATTGAAAGCACCTACATTTTCATATTAAAGTGTATCTTGTAGATCTGAACAGAATACTTTTGGTGTTTTCCTGTTATCTAGAAATGCAATTCTGGAGAAACTGACACGTTACTGTTTTCTTCTCAATTTTCGACAAAATGTTGATAATGCCGTGCTAGTTCTAAGGAAAATAACATATGTTTTGAATGTTATTAAAATGGGATTCATTCGTGCATTTTAATCACAGTATCTGCATGGAGAAAGAAGTTAAATTTCTCTACAAGTTCAATTTCGTAATGTCCATGCCATCTGGATATTTTTTTTTATTCATGTATGACATGAGTATAATTTGTAATTCGTTCTCTATCTTTGTAAAGCTTTTTAATTATTAAATTGAATCTGAGTATAGATGTGCAATTAATATCACTGGTTTCATTGGTGACATTATCTGGCAGATGAGTGAAAGTGGAGAAATATTGGAGCGCTTCCCACACGTGTCTTGCCGGCACTAATGACTTGGCTGTGGTCTGGGCTCAGGGCATCATCAGATAAGCCGTTGCAAGTCTTAAGGTGATCTTAATGAGCAGAGACTGCAAACTGCACGGCAAACAGACACACATGTGGACTGCAGCCAGATTTCCCTGAGGGCAGAGCACGCCCTACGACCTTGTGCATCTCTTACCTTCACAACTTAGTTCTGAGTGGCAGCTGGTGCAGTCATGAGCATTTATGCAGATCTCAGTTTGATCTGTTTTCAGTGTTTGTTTGATGCTATATTTAGTGCGCGATCCATGAAGGTCATACATTCGTGAACTTTTTGGCCTTCAGATCTATGTGTCCTATTCTGAGAGAACAAGACTTGAGCACAGCTATAATTATCGGTCGAACATTCCTCCCACGGGAAATTAAGTAAGTGGTACCTGCTTTAAATAAATAAACCTTTAATCTCATCCTCATTGAATCTTCGCCAAAAAGTACAGAGACACGAGTTAATGAATATCTCCTTGAATTGCTTATACTATATCACAGTTATGCCTGCAAAAGAGTTTTTTATAAAACAGGTGATACTCTTGAATGTGTTAATAAAAAATGTAATAATGGGATGGTCACAGCACGAACTAATTCTGCAATGATTATCTCTCTAATGCAATATGATGTTCTTTCAATTTCTAATAGTGGTTATTTTTAGCTTTAGATTAGTAAAAGATATAGACTTTTTTACAAGCATAATGTCATGCTAATCTTAAGAGAAAGGTGGAAGAAGGGAACGCTTGCCTTTTCTCATCAGCGCTTTCTGTATGTTTGCTGCTATCGCATGCGGCAGCAACTGGAGCTGGGTGATATCAGGTCTCTGGTAATAGATAGAGCAGAAAACAATCATTCTTCTGTGATGTTTTTTCATGCCCTTCGACACTGCTCTGGCCAGACATCTGCACGTAAAAAATCTATTATGTCCATACAGGAAAGAATATAGGCATAGTTTTTTTTTTTAATAAGAACCACCAACTGCAGTGTGCTAAAAATGGCAGTAGTTGCGGTAGAAAAGGTACACAATTAGATATTGTTTTCATATAGCTTTGTATTTCAGTAACACTGCCATGGCACTTTTTCTCTTTTCCTTCTCTTTTGATAACGTATTGATGGAGAAGCTATCAAGTTGGCGCGAACACTCTAAACAAGATATTGTTTTTCACCCACTTTCAATTTGTAATTTGATACCCCCTTCCCCCAAAAAAACTGACTTAGACTTTCTTATTTGTCGTCACTTTGATAAAGATCTAAAATATGTTTTGTGAAGTTTAAAACCCGACAACTGGCTCATAATGTTTGTAAAACATGCACTTTGTATTGAATCATGGCACCTGTAACAAACTGAGATTCAAGATAGTTGTGAGTAGGTTCCACGTTTTCCACATAATTATTTGTCGAATTTAATATGCAGATTTGCCGCTTTAAAGTTTTTGAAATATGTTTTTCTTTTTCATCTTTCCTATTTTTCATCCTTTGTCAGATTTTTTTCTTTCATCTAAAGATTAAGATATTCGTGGTAGAGGATTCCATAGCCTTTTTACCAGCACAGTTTTTTCTTCTTTCTCACGATCTCAGCCTCCTTACTCGCTAAATTTGCCCATTTTGTCTTATACATTTTCTTTTATTTTGCTATCTTCTTCCTCTTCCTCTTCTTCTTCTTCTTTTTCTTCTTCCTTTTCTTCTTCTTCTTCTTTTTCTTCTTCTTCTTCTTCTTCTTCTTCTTCTTCTTCTTCTTCTTCTTCTTCTTCTTCTTCTTCTTCTTCTTCTTCTTCTTCTTCTTCTTCTTCTTCTTCTTCTTCTTCTTCTTCTTCTTCTTCTTCTTCTTCCTCTTCTTCTTCTTCTTCTTGCCCTCAGTATCTCAGTATTCTTTTGTTCGAACTTTAAACTAATTATTGCACCACTACTACAATTTCAACCGTAATAATTGCTACTACTGCTACTACTGCTACTACTACTACTACTACTACTACTACTACTACTACTACTACTACTACTACTACTACTACTACTACTACTACTACTACTACTACTACTACTTATACTACTACTACTACTACTACTACTACTATCACCACCACTATTATTATTTCTACAACTACTATTATTACTACTACAACTACTATTTCTACTACTACTACTACTACTACTACTACTACTACTACTACTACTACTACTACTACTACTACTACTACTACTACTGTTGCAGCTACTACTAATACTACTGCTACTACTACTACTACTACTACTACTACCACTACTACTACTGTTGCCGCTACTACTACTACTACTGCTACTACTACTACTACTACTACTACTACTACTACTACTACTACTACTACTACTACTACTACTACTACTACTACTACTACTACTACTACTACTACTACTACTACTACTACTACCACTACTATTATTGCAACAATCGTAGTTGTTATCGCAAATGTTACACTTTTTTTTTTACTCTTGGCATTCATTTAAGTGATTATATACATTTTTCTTCCATTCCACAAGGAGAGTTTGATGATGAAATTTCGTTGTTTTTTTTTAAAATGAACTATCTTCCTTTTTTTTTTTTTTTTGGATTGAGAGAATAATTTGGACCAATTCTAATATGATCATTCGTCTTAAAGAGAAAACTATAGAGATAATTTGTATTATCATAAGAAATTCTTTGTTATCCAAAATATAATCCATTTGGCGTGATCAGCCCACAACAGAAAAAGACATTTTGCCTTCTGAGTATTATTATCTCCCGGCGATGGAACAAACCAGCGAGACACTATTTTATGGTACCTGGGGATGAATTTTTTTGTGAATATTATTTGCCTCTAAAAGTCAGAACTGGTGGTTTTGAAATGGTCAAATTATTTCCTCTAAATGCTTGTACGATATTTATAATTCTCATTTTTCAAGAGGACGTATTTTTAGTTTGCTCGATATGATGCATAATATGTTTTTTAAAACGTTGAGTTTAATTCGACATTAAAAAGATATATAATCATTTTTTCCGAGGGCGAGTAATATAAATCTTATGTAAGCCTCAATTTTTTGTATCATGATTTTTATCCATTTTTGATTAAAATGCATAAGCCAACAGACATCCCACGAAGTAGAATAATCAATGCGGGATCCATATTACAACATGGTTTCACTTTTGATCTTCCATTTTAAACTCTGTCTAAGGAATTTAAATAACCTTTCAAAGGTTACGCGGTATTGGTTTTAAAAACTCATTACGTTTTACGTTAAGTGACTATTTCATAGGTGTTACAAATTCAGCAGTTGTTGTACCTACAAGCCACTTTCATGACAGATTATCTATTGTTAGACACGAAAGTCAATTCCTTGGGGGGTGTCTAAAAAGAGGTTTAGATATTACAGGCCAACTTGTCAAACTTTGATTTAACCTTTCCATTCGATTGTGGACTAACCTTATTAGTAATATAAATAACAAAATAACAATTTTTACAATTAAATGGGCATGGATGTGTTCAGAAAGTTACAGTGATGCTAAACATTATATGGTAGAAGTGATTTGGTGATTCGGTATTCTGCATTTCTCATTTTAATCTTAATAAAAGATAATATTAAACAAGCCCTGTAATTGAGCACGTGACCTTTTCGTGTGTCAGCGGTGGGACCGGTGTCGCAAGCGGGTGCGGGGCAAAGGCGGGGGCATTTAGAGGAAGAAAAATAGGGGCCCAGTACTTCAAAGTGTTAAGACGGAGGTCTTTCTATATACTTATACTGAGTAAAGAAAGAGAGAGCGAGCGAGAGAGAGAGAGAGAGAGAGAGAGAGAGAAAGAGAGAGAGAGAGAAAGAGAGAGAGAGAGAGATCTCGGTCACGACAATTTGTTGTACCATAACATATTTTTGTGTGTATGTGTGTCAGATTCTGATTGATGTGCTTTTTAGGTGGATATCGTACACAGAATTAAGTCTTTTGGGGAAAAAATATATGCTATGTTAATTTTTATTCATCTACTTCAATAGAGCTAATGGTTGGACGTTTGCGATTTTTTTATGTGAAAAGACATGAAATAAATTTTTACGCGTTGTCACAATCACATTTTTCAATTTTACAAATGTTTACACGAATACAATTATTTTTTAAGATATTCAACAAGTACAGAGAAAAACAATTTTTTTCTTTGTCGATCGATGTAGGAATATAGCTAATCGTTGTTTGTGTATTACATTTTATAACTTAAGGAATGTAAATTATGCAGGAAAGAGAGTAACTTACTATGCAAACAGTTGATGTCAAAAGTCTATTAGCTTATTAATCATTCATCTGACTCTTTATCTTTCTGGACGTCTTTAGTGGTTGCACAATCTGGTGTAAATGAACTGTTCAGAGACAGGTGTGCTTTTCTTTGCGATTATTGGATATTTACAATGGTCTAATCTTCAACTTGCAAATAAAAGAAAGTATCAAGAAAAAGAGCTTAGTTTAAGTCTTTCACTATATACATAGTTTTCCATTTTATACGATGTGTTCTGGTCGTTTTAATAAAAACCTTGACAAGTCCTGCTCACGTAAGTCTCCCTCAACCGATGCTTCAATAAGAATGCAACTCCTTGGTGAGTGACATCGTTGAATAATCTTACACTTATCGCAGAAAAATAATCTTCACATTTATTGATACCAATCAAATCTCCTATTTGATCCTCATTTTCAACATGAATGGCGCGAAATCGAAAATGGACTCCAGCTTTAGGGCCCTGTAACGGTTTGAATGGTACAAAAAAAAAAAGATTTTAAAAATCTTTCATTGTATCGCAAAATCTCTTAAGTTATGACATAAATATAACTGTTTTATAATGACGAAGGCTAGATCTTTTGTACGAAAAAAATCTAAAATGTTTCGCATTTTCACAATTGAATTTTAAATTTTACACACCTGAGATCTCCATACGAAACTAGTTCTTTTTTTTTTTTAATATGTCTAGGCTGTTAAGGAAACAGAAGAACATTGACAAGATCTTCTTAGTAATAATACTTCCAATAGATTTTGGATAAGTAAGGACCCCATAATATATATTTGATCACTGAATATATTGAATTAAAAATTATTACAGGTATTTCGAACAATCGAATTTACACAATCCATTTAAAAAAACGTAGAAAAAGAGAAAAGGACGGAGACAGAAAGGCAGTTGAAGTATATAAAGTGGGAGAGAGAGAAAGAGAGAGAGAGAGAGAGAGAGAGAGAGAGAGAGAGAGAGAGAGGGGGTAGGAGACAGGGAGAGAAAGCGAGCGGGAGAGAGAGAGAGAGAGAGAGAGAAGTAGGAGAAGGAAAAAAAAGGGTAAGGGGGGGGGGGGAGGGATGAGAGAGAGTTATCTTAAGTATTTACGTTACCCTGGGGTGTACCTATGTGTTAATATTTTTCACTTTCCATGCTTTGTATGTCTCCGATAGTACGCGTTGCTATAATTATTATAACTCTTCGGCAAAATGCTTGGAACTGTTGATAGGGAGCAAGATAATTTCGATGCTTTGAATTTCTGGTAAGGAAAAAGGCGTAGGGGACAAAGTGATATGGCTCCACATCCGACAACCATACAGAAAGCGTAGATCTACTGGTATAAATGTTAGTATTCCCTTTAATGCTTTAACTTATTCATTAGAACAAATCATGGCCACAATGCAAACTTTTTCGTTAACAGTTTCGAATAATTTATGAATGCAAAGATTAATTTACATTTAAGGAAGCACTTTTTAACGACTACAATTTCGCTTCACTTTCATTTATTTGTTTGACCCTTTGCTTACGAGTTTGAAAATCACGAATCAATTTAATTTCAATTAGCTTTACATTGAGCATTTCCAGCACCTTGGCAAAATCTCAGTTAGCTTTCTAGTATGAAGTAAAGATAAAATATGTAGTTGAAACAAAAGAAATAGTTTCTTAATAATATGTCGATGAAGAATGTTCAAAATTCTTTCTTTGATAACAAAGAGTTTGTTCATCACGTCCCAATTTAATGTAGAACATTGCACCTCTTAAGAATAACATAGTTTTTTGAAAATTTATTAAAAAAAAAATCTAGATTGATATCGTACAACTGTTAACTATGTTAAAAACTTTTTTCAAGTTTAATATTAGTTACTATACCATTGAGCTATTTTGTTCCTACATGGTGTAGATTCATAAGCTTGCTTTGTCGCTTTGATTGTTTAATGCAGATCTAAACTTCCCCTACTTGGAGAGCTTTCTAAAAAAAACTCACATCAAGACTTAACCCTGAAATAAACAACGTCAGAGCAGTGGCAATCTTCTGAGGACAGCTCCAGAAAACTCTCTTAAATATCGGTAGTTATTTGCTTCACAGCTTCGCTTAAAGTTTTCTGAGCGCTAAAAAAGCCACTGTCTGGGTCAAAAACTGATGTTCTGCTTGTGTATTGTTCATGGGTGCAAATTGTTTTATTGGGTTGAGGCTTCAATGTGGGAACGAAGTAAATAAAATTTCGATTGTTGTAATTATTATTTGAGCAATTGAAAATGTTTTGCGCCATATGTTTTTTTTTCTAGTAAATCCAAGCCCAAAACCTATTTTCCACACATGGCAATAGTGCTTTGCAATAGTGCT
>JAWDGP010003485.1:65000-125000 GCA_033675545.1 Elysia crispata
GAATGACAATAATTTCTTTTGCCTTTTATTAATATGAATGTTATTGTAGTTTGAATGTTAATTTTTCTTTTTAATTTTGAATATTATAAAATCTTTAGGTTTTGCAAATTAACTTTCATTTCACAGGTTTAAAAATTAATAATAGTAAAAAAAAACACCCAGGTTTATTTGTTTTCTCTCTATAAAATCCACTCCGTATCCACCAATACCGAGAGTCTGCGACAGTGGGGTAAGAACGTCCGATCTGAAACACACACAGGGACGTTCTCCAAGGATAAGACTTGCATAGTCCATAGAAAAGGCTTTAGATCGGTTTGTTGTGGCTTGGCTATATCAAGCAATCAATGAAAGGTAACTCACCAGAATAAAGACAAATGTAAAAATCAGCAAAGTTATCTAACTGGATTTGGTATTCATTAACTCATATGGTTTGTTGTGGAAAAAATTCTTTTTTTAAAAAATGTAATTTGGTTCAAGTTCACAATTTTTGATGAGCATTGAAACAGATCCCGATTACCGTAACTTGAAGAATAATATCTGACTTTCTCGGAACATAATTACTTCAAAGTTGTGAATTATAAAACACAGGGAGAACAACCTTTGTCAACAAAAAGAAACTTACAGACAATCAGCAAGAAGAGTGTTAGCGGAGAAGTCATTACCTGAGACTTCCACAAAAATCGGAACTGGGTACTTGTCGGTTTTTCAAGTCATTACCTGAGACTTCCACGGAAATCGGAACTGGGTACTTGTCGGTTTCCATCTGATATCTCAACACAGCTGAATTCGGTGCCCTAAGGCAAGTCACTTTTTTTCAGCCGATAGTCGGCTTGAAGCGATCGATTACATTATTATTTTATCTCTCTGTGATTGTGCCTGAAAATATCAGTCTCGGAAACAGATACCGCTCATAAAACGGACCCAAACCGTCGGGTACTTTCTACATTTTACGTTCAGTGGGAATTGTTAAGCCGTATATGGTTAAAATGGGGATATATAGCTACAGATATTGAGTCTCTATAGGTATACTGACTTCAGAGAGTTCGTAACTAACGATATATGTGTGCATAAATGATAATCAGCTTTTTCAAAAGGCTTACGAATATACTGGGATTTTTTTTTTTAAATTAAGTGCAGAACCTGCACTGGTTATTGATTCTGTCTTTCATTCTATTACTCGCCATATTTGTAGAGGCTTTCAAAGCGTATAAACAATACATAGAAGGAGCAAAATAAACGGAGAAAATTCGATTTTGATTCAAATTGCATTGTTTGGATTGTGGAAATAGACAAACTATTGCTTCCTGGTAATTGTGGCACTACTGTTTCGTGATTTTTTTTCGGAGAATATCAAATGTCGACCTTCTGTGAAAGATCCAGACTGTTTAGTGTTTGCGTATCAATCTTTTGACAAATGTCCTGTGGCTGTTAATATGTTAGCTTTATAAAGAGTATTTTCTATGTGTTTTCTTTGAATTTCTTATGAAATCCAAAAGTTGCAGCTTACACAGTCATTAAACAAGATGCTATTCTCCTTTCATTTGTTTCCATGATGGTTAAAGATATTTCGCTTTCTTGCGAGGAGACAGCAACCTTTGATAGAAAAAGTATTGTAGAATTTTTTTTTCACAAATAAATGTATGTAATACTTTTTGTACACTCTTCCAGACCGTTGAAAGGCGATTAATTTCTTCTGATTCCTTGTCCGATGGCCAGCTACGGGTGAGTTCAAAGAACTGTGAAGGGGACTGGGGTTTTTTTGTTTTTTATTTTTTAATTTAAAAAAAAAAATATATTTCTCGTTTCCTAACATCGAGTGAGAACTTTGAATCTTGAAACATGGCTTAGTTATTTTGCCTTAAAAAACAATATACCATTGACTGCAACTGTAAAGTGTAGTTTCAGAAAAGCCTATATTTGTTAAAAGAAAAAAAAAATCAAAAGTCATTTATTTAAAAGAAAGAATAATGGAAACCAACTGTTAATAAAAATGTTTTTACCGCTATTTCCTTGAAAATATGTTTTATGTCTTAAAGAAACAGAGAAAAGGAAAAAAAAAAGAATGAAACTGCTGTTGAATGACATAGCACTGATTGTGATAACTTCAGAAAACTATTTTTAACTATTATTGATGAGTTCTTATAACGTCCTTGAAAAATGCACTAGTGCAAAAGAAAAAAACTAAGAGAATTTTATTGTCCGTTATTTATTTTTCTATCACGATTTTTTTCAAACTTTGCTTTGCTGCTTCAGTAGATTTTATATTTGAAAAATCTCCAGTAATGAAAAGTACCTCATAAGATGAAAAAGGGGGAAGACATCACGAAAGTCAATATGACAGTTCCCGTTATCTTCCTGGAATCCCAGGCTCAACTCGCGATCGATATCTTATCTATAAGAGCAGCTTTTGAGGTTGCTTTTGATTAAGAATAATCTGGAGATTGAAATTTTCACGATATTATTGTAACATAAACTAAGCTCTTGTCCTAGGTGAATTGCGGATTTCTCAGTCATCTTCAAAAGAGGATTCGAATCATGTCTCCATCATTTCTTCATTTTACTAAAAAAAAAATTTTTGTGATGTGTAAAGTGACACTGAACGGTGAGCAATCTTTTTCTCAATATTAACAGACAGAAATTATGTAAATTCCTAACACTTGGGACGATAAGAAATCTTCCAAAAGAAATCTAGCTAGAATAACACTTAAACCCGGCTCCGCAGATCCCAACTTCAAAAACTTCAAGAATCTAGGTTTGACGTCTGACCATAATTATAATAGTTTTGTTTTTTTAATTTTTAAGTCTCGTAAAATATGAATAAAAGTGCGAACAAGATTATTTTACATAAAGAATTGTCGACAAAGTATATGCTTATTCAACTAATCTAGTAAGAAAGGACGGTTTTTTATGGGAGTTTTTTTTTTTTGCGAGTCTATGTATTTTGAGTGTTACAATTTGGTAGATGGGCCACGGAAAGGATTGAAATCATATTTTGGCTACACAACAATTTACATTCGATATAATATTGTTAGTGCCCTTTGGTAAATAAAAATAAATTTTTTCCTGATTTAAAAGCAGTTGGAATTGACACGAAGTAAACCATCTGTAGGTCGGTGCGCGAGTTCTGTTCATCCCAAGAGGTATTTCATGCGCCTCTCCGGTCCGTCGAGGTAGAATAACAGTCCAGCTAGGTGGGCATCTCTAGTAGCAGAGTTTAACTAATTTCGAGACGCTTCTTACGAATAAAAAACTCGGGAAAAATTATGAACGGTGAATTAACTAAACTCAGAGTCGCATTAATGCTCTTCATTGAAACATTAGTATAGTAAGTTTCTTCGAGAAAAATATGGAGCTTGATAGTTGACCCAGTAACCGAGTTACATCTGAGAATTTAAAATTAACGCTGAAAGATATCTAAGTATGCTTACTGGTTTCTATGGCTTCTGATGGTCGCTTTAACCAGTTTATTCGTTTTTCAAGAGTATAGAGTAAAGGATAACAGTCTGCACATTTACAAAACGTTTAACAAATAGAATAAGAGACAGCTGGATCTCAATTCAAATTCAATCAAGTCTCATCCGGCCAAGATCAGTAGGTCGAACTGTGAGGGCTTTATGTGATTGTTAAGATCAATCTGCCTCTCTTCTTTTCATTTTCGCTTGGCCTAGATTGAGAAATGGAATCATATAATATATTTTAATGGAAGTAGAACATGGTAGATCTATAAAAAAAAAACTCTTGCTTATAAATATTTCGTCCTTGATTTTATATGTAAAAAAGTGGGTTTTTTTCTGATGGTTAAATGTACTAGAGTTTTAAGCCCTGAGAAACTGTTTCTGCTTTTGAAAGATCGCTAAACCAAGAATATTTTGTACCAATAAGCTCTTCAAATGTACTAGACTCACTAAAACAGAAGCACCGACTTCTCAAACCTCCGTACATATCCAATGGCAGTCATTTAGTATGAGACAAAACTAAACATGGTTATGATTACTACAATAACGACCTCAAGGTTACCAAAGAAATGTATTCATGCCAGGAAACCCTGTAACAACGCCAGGTGGGCTTTTCTAGAGCAGCGTCACTTTGCCAATTTTTAAGCTAACAACATAGCTAAAAGAGACATGGTGCACTAAGTGCCAAGGATGACATGCAGAAAAAAGAGACAATTTCCTTCTCAAAGATGGAAAGAAGAAAAGGATTGTGTATTCAGAAGTTTTTTTTTCAAAAGGATTAAAAGAAAAGAATGTTCGTTTAGTACAAAGTCTAAACTTGTTATTGAAAGGATTATAAATTCAACAATTTTTACACTATAAAGCTAACAATGCAGTCTCAATTATTATTCCCGACGGACGCCAAGTGTTGGAACTAGCAATACCCACACGTTTCTGTTTCTCCGCTTTATGTTTCTTAGGTTGTTGGATTTCCTGCTCAATAGAAACAGAGAATACAACATGAAATGTGCATGATGTACCGTAGATGAATGCGGTCTGTTGTGGTAACGACGGGAGAAGCATTCGAGGCGAATACGTCCAGAAAGAGTGGATAGTGAAGATCTATGTTTTAGTAGCAAAGGAAAAAAAAAACAAAGTTAGTCGGAACGAACTTTAAAAAAAGAACTTTGAACTGTGGATTTTTTTTTATCTTTTTTTATCCCTTATATCCTAAAAGTGAATAATTTATAAAGGTTTTAACTATTGTCAACTGTTGCAGGAACTTTAATATAATTTGAACGAGCATCATTTATAAAATTTTACACGTCAAATAATTCTTATATAGTATCAGAGAAGAGCAGTTACATTGCAAAATAGATGAGAGTGTCAACCACTGTTAAAGGCAAATAAAAAAGGAGAAAGTGACAAAGTTGGCGCGCGAGGATGGCCGAGAAGCAGTTCCCTCACCGGAAATGAAAATATTAAACCATTTTGCAAATTCAATTCATAAATAAGGTCTAGTTTGACAGAAACTTGTTTTTCTTTTTTTCCACCACATTTAACACATGCCGTGGAATAGATTTTCTCTCTGCCTCGGTCTCTCTGTCTCCCTTTCTCTCTCGTTCTCCATCTCTGTTTCTCTCTCCTTCTCTCCTTTTTTATGTCATCTACTGCCCAACATAATAATTATGCTCCCTGAATCCCTATTTTACCATCTCGTCTGTAAATTCCTCGCTGTCTGTCCTTGCCTCTGGGTCTCGCTTTCCTGCTCCCCTCCCCTTTTATCTGAACCTTCTTGTTACTCATAAAATAAATGCTGTTCTCGTATATTGCTATGCAATAGGGACTCTTTCTAATCCCTTTAATGTCACCGAAAAAAGGAAAATTCTTTGATTCTACTATTTCGTTTCTTGTGTTTCCTGACAAGTAGGTAGAAACTCATTGGGGAGCTAGATAACAGGCAGTCTTCAGAGAAGAAAAGGACAAAAATGTTACGCTTATTATTATAAGTTCTTCTTTGATCACTACTATTTCTCTGCTGCTGCTGCTGCTACTACTACTACTACTACTACTACTACTACTACTACTACTACTACTACTACTACTACTACTACTACTACTACTACTACTACTACTACTACTACTACTACTACTACTACTACTACAACGACTACTACAACTACTACTAAAACTACTAGTAAAAGTACTACTACTACTACTACTACTACTACTACTACTACTACTACAACTACTAAAACTACCACTACTACCACAACTACTACTACTACTACTACTACTACTACTACTACTACTACTACTACTACCACTACTACTACAACTACTACCACAACTACCACAACTACTACTACTGCTACTACTACTACTACTACTACTACTACTACTACTACTACTACTACTACTACTACTATCAAAATCCCAGTCAGGGGATATCAGTTCTTTAGTGGGTCTAGACAACTTACCTGCGGTCAGTGTGCGGGTCAATATAGCGGGAATAGAGCTTACAGAACTAAGACGATTGGGTGTGGGAATAAAATAGCACTCGAGAAAGGTAACAAAAGCCAAGTTATTTGTTGAAATGGAAACCATTCCGCAAACGGTCGAGAGAACCAACCCCTACATGATAGGAGATATCAGTTCAACTGAGTACTTTCTTCTGATTTTTATTTTTTTTATGTTCGAAGATCAGAAGTATTGCCGGGAAGGTGGGTGGAAGCAGCAAAAGCAATACAGTATCTGAAAAAATCGGAAAATAAGTTAGTGCAATAGCTTTCGGGTAACAAAAATGTTAAGAGAATAAACAGTTACATACATTTTAAGAAAAATAGAGAGTTTTATAATTGTCTGAGATTGCCTGTATAAATTAGCCTCTATATTTTACAATATAAACTGCTAAACATTTAACACAGTTACTGGATCAGCCTAAATTTCAATTTTTTTTTCGCAAAGGGTATCACTGTTTGGTGTACAAAACATCGTTACTGTCATATATGAAGTCATTTGAAGCTAGTTTTTATTTGGGGGTATCGTAACATTATTTACTAGAAATATGAATTACCTGAGCATATCAGCGAAAAAAATTGCAAATGAAAAAAAAACTGAAAAGGGTAGAAGTCAAAAGCGCCATCAATTTTCTTTAAAAAAAAAAATAAGCCACGGTTTACTATTTTGTCAGTCTCTTAAAACATCAAATTTACATTGGGCAAAATCAATCTAAACATTGAAAGGCAATAGCCTGCTCGACTGTCTCCTCCAGTTTATTGATCGGATATTTACACCACACCTGCTTATTTAGTGTTTTTTAAGTTTAGAAGAAGTAGGCCTATAAAAAAAATGAATTATTTTGTTTTATTTCTTTCTGAGCGCCAAACAGCATGAGCTTTAGATCAACTTTGTCTCACTCTTCACGAGGATTTGGGCATAAGGCAAAAAAATTTACATGAGCGTTCATGATGTAGTTCCTAAGACTAGCAAGAAATTAATTCTTTCCTCTTTATAGACACAACTGTATCTGGTGCAATAGTGCAGTTACTCACGAGCATGTGACCTCTATAAAGGAAACACAGAATTGACTTTTGATGTAAATATTAAGTATGTTGGCTAATGGTTTAAAAAAAAGTTACACGCCGAGTAAAGTCAATGAAAAAAAGATGTGCACTTCAGTCATCATAACACAAAGAGAGTAGTATAAGATTTGGATATCAATTTATCGCCAAAAAGAAAAAAAAATTAAAGCTAGGTCAAATTCTCCCAAAAACATTTTCATGCAGTCGTCAAATGTTTTTTCTTACGCTCAAACCTTTGTTTGACCCTTTTGTTGACTCGTTTCCTAAGAGAACTAATTATTTCCTAGGGCGTGAGCGACTATCCACAAGTCTCTAACATGGTAATGAAGATAGCTGCACGGCACTTTCCTCCCTTCGAGTGTGGAGAGTTATCCCCTTGACCGCTCTAACTCAGTTTCCAGCCTAATTGCCTTTTGCTCTCACGCAAAGATAAGCAAAAACTAATACACGAAAAGATAAGCAAAAACGAATACACGAAAAGATAATCAAAAACAAATGCGGGCCAGAATGACCATTCCCTTCCAAGCACTGACAAATTAGGGGAAGGCTTCTTTATGTAAGACGGGTTGCAACTCAGAATGAACTCATCTGAGTTTAGAGAAAAAACTCCAATGTGTTAGTTGTGACCAGGAATAAATAAAATGAATATCAATCTGAAACACTAGTGTTCTAATTTTTTTGACATTGAAGAAAAATTGGTTTCCTCGACATAGTAAGCTTCTAGTAAAACAGCTTGCAACACCTGCTGTAGTCTGGTGGCACAACAAGCAGATTAAACGGAGTGTCTTGATCAAGAGAAAAAAAACTTGTGCGTTTTTTTTTTCTTGGTCATATGATTACGTAAATAAAATGCTGCGCTGTCCTCACAATTTGATTTATATCTGCCTTGAACTGAATTCCATGAATGCTAATATAAGATGGTCTGTATCAAACTCATGTGGGAATGTCATTGCAACTCTGGAGTAAATAAATATTCTCTTCACATTAATTGTTTTTATTTCTTTAAAATGATTTTCTTCTTAAATGTTACATCAATGCATGCATTGTGAAGGCCTTGTCTAGTGTTAACCACCAAATAACAAGACTCATCTTGTCACTTCAGAATCGCGAAGCGGCTTCTTGCTACCAGCAAACAACCACTTTTAAACAGCATCCCTTATTTGTCCTTAACATCACACTCTTAAATGAAAACTTAGTTATAAGTGTAGTCTACAATGGGCGATAAATATAACCTGTTTTATCATACACGATTATGAAGATTGCCAAATTGTTCCAGCCAACATCATCACACTAAGTACCAATACTGCGTTATTGATTTGATCTATGGCAATTCTTTCCTATCTGCTTTGTTTCCTTTAATAGTAAAATGTACTATACAATCATGTACATTGCTTTTTGTTTCGATGTGTTCGTAAATCTCACTGAGTGGTAGCAAAATGTCGCAAAGAAATTCTTACCAACTGAGACTGTGTGAAAAGTATAGAGTTCATTTTGTGTTGCTATAAGCTCACTTTTTGTGATAGGAGTAAAGTTTATTATTCAATCTCATGAAACATCACAGCTTTGGAACTGAAGCTTTCTCTGTTGTGAGATGAACTCGCTACGCGACATGTGAGTTAGTGTTGTGTGTAAAGAGCGCCACAAATTACAAGAATTAGGTGACATGTGACAATTATAGAAATAGCTTGAATGACATATTGACATACACATCATAAAGATTACGCCAATTTGCAAAATAAGTTCGTCTTTCTTCATTTAATACAAGCATCCCGAGACATCATTAGACAAATGTTCTGATTTCAATGATTACATAACTGTCTTGTAGAAATTAAGTCTGGTCTCTTGAAAAGAGAAAAAGAGCCGAGGAGAGGCGACGCTGTCCAGGCTGTTGAAAGCTGCTTGTCTCAAGCTATGTTAACTGTATGCAACCTAACCACAGTCCCAATCTGCAGGCGCCATTAGCAGGCGCCATCAGCAGCCTCCGTCAGACAGTTAGAGCATGTCCAACCACAAGCTTCTTGTCAGGCTCATTACACTCATGGGATCGTTTGAATCATGTTCTTTTTAAATCAATCCAAGTTAGAATTATTTATTCATAGTCAGTGCATGTCAATAAGCGGTAACAATTAAGCTGTTACCATTCCTCTTCATTTTCTCTATTTTTTCTTTGTGGATAAAGATGTTGTTTTCTGATATCACTGTTATCGCCAAGCTTTGACAAGACGCCTAATAATCAAAGTAAAAAAAACATAATATATATGAAATAGTCATAAGAAATTTTCTGTCGATTCTCTTCAAATCAAGGGCTTCTTATAACTCCTATAACATAACTGTAACATGAAAACAAGCAATCAGCTTAACCCCCAAATGGCACAAACCATTAGAGTAGTTGATAAGAAACCATTGGAGACCCCACAACAAATTATTTCGTTTATTTCCTTGTGAGCTAAAGTTATTCAATCATCAACATAGATCGATGCGCACTTAGCAAAACTAGACCCAGCCGCATCTAGCACTTGGTCTGTGTTGGCAGGTCTGCAGTAGACAAAACATTGCACAGAAAATCCCATGTGTGTTAGGACAATAGGTACCTGCTGGTCTTTGGGGTGATTTATAGAGACCTTCATAATGTCTCCCTAGAGTTGTCTTCATGACCCTTCATGACCGGTCAGTGGCCATCCATCTACAGTGACGGTTGCTGTTCACACGCATTACTCAAGTGACCAGAACACTGTTTGTGTCGGTGTCGGAAAACTTTAGCTTTTCTGTTGTGTATTAATTTGGACATTTAAAACATAAATCATTCAGAAAGTTTCAGTGAGTTTTGTTTAAGAAGATCTTAAGAGAAAGTGATTTTTCGGACTTTGGTGAGTAATGCACCATTCTATAATTTATTAACTAAAAGCAAAATGCTCGTTCTCATATAAAAACATCAATTTTCTAAATTTTAATTTTTGTGTTTGTGTGAAGAAGAAGAGGATTATCACAAAATTTCTTTTTCAATCCTCCGACACAATCTGATATATTAATGATACATAATTTATTTTTTTTAATGACTTTTTTTGGCCCTTGACATAAAAATTATCCTCATAACTTTTTAATGAAAACCAAAATATAAAACGAAGTTAACTCTCAGCGATAAGTTTATATGAACCACTTTATTACATTTGCTTTACCGTGATTTACTGTACTTCACCGTGAGCAGCCCTAGATTAAGATTCAGAATCGATCATGTGTAACACTTTGACCTAAAGAAATTAAGTTAGAAAGACAAGACTGGTATTAGCTCAAGTTTTGAAAGTCGTTCATTTTCATGGAAGATGATAGCTCTCTCTTTCTCTCCTCTCTATTCTCTTCTCTCTCTCTCTCTCTCTCTCTCTCTCTCTCTCTCTCTCTCTCTCTCTCTCTCTCTCTCTCTCTCTCTCTCTCTCTCTCTCACTCACTCTCTGCCTATTTTTCTATCTGGCTACCAATTTCTTCCTTTTTACATTTATTCTAAGTTTTTTCCCTCATACGGTATAATAGTCTTCTTTTTTCAATTTTTTAGTTATCTATACGTCTGCCTGTTTTCTCTCCTATCTTCACCTATACATCCTTATATACACATTTCTCAAATCCCCCTTATTTATGCAAATGTGTTTCAAAGCTGCAATACATGCCTGCTGCAAAATAGCGTTAGGATTTGTTATTCTAAAGTCTACCCGACATAGCCTTTTCTTAATTATGCTTTGATTGAACATTTTCAATAATTTACTTCACCAACATCTTTCACATGTAATTTCTCGTTAACTTAGGAAAGCAGAAACCCAACACCTTTAATTAGAGTGTAGCAATTGATCACATTAATAGTTGGAAAGAGACTGGCGCAATGCTACAGACGGCTTTTAATCATAGCAAGCGCAGAAGCTTAGCCAGCACTTGTCTGCGGCCGGAATAAAAACAAGTTCGCCACAGGCAAGTGCCGATGGAACATGAGAATAAGATGAATGGAGCCGGGTATTTCATTGATTAAGCATTCAGAGTATTACGAGATGAATAGATGTTAAGAATGAACAATAATAATAAGATATCAAAATGGGTAAAAATAGCAGAGTTCAGGTGCATTAAATCAGCTTAGCTTATTAACTACAGACCCGGGCAAAGCAAGAAGCTAATAAATAAACGGCGTAAAATGAAAAGAAAGATTTTATGGTTTTGAGATTAACGCATAGATTTATTGATGTTAAGAATAAGAAATGGTGAATTACGTTTTATAAGAAGGTGAAAGAAACGGACAAATCTGTGATGGGAAAACCATACGTAGAGCTATTTTAAGCAAGGTTTTTACAGCTAGAAAGGACAACCCACAAGTCTTCTAGACAGATGAACAAGCATGAAAGCTGTGATCAAACTTAAGATATCAGAATCATCTTAGTTTGTTCTACTGGAGTTGTAACTCTGCAATCATTATAGCTATTCTAGGAGAGGAACGGAAAAATCTCATCTCCCTTTATCAGTTTTATTTATTTTTGAAAACATTTTTTCTCGAAACTCAACATAAAACGGTCTTTGAGAAGAATCTTTTTCTCACATTTGAAAAGGCATCTATTTGTAGAATATAAGTTGTATGTTCTTATTCTCAGGAAAAATTCTGAGCTGCCGATAGCTTCTCATGGAACAAGCTTACATCAGTCACCGACAAAAAAACATTAGACAAAGGCATATTTAAGAGTCTCAACACTAATTTTTTGACACAATAACCTTAACGACACAAAACATAAAAACAGAGGCACAAAATTGGAACCTACCATTTGTTTTAATACATAGCTGCTACAAAATCCCATTAACCATTGAATCAGACGGTTGAAAGAGTTGTGGCAAAAATGTTATTGGGTCATCAAAAATTGAATCGCAACGGTTTACTGATATGTTTTAAACTATCGGGAGGCCAAGTTAGCTTTGTTTGGCACCAAACGATGAAGGCAGACATAAGATAATAATAGGAAATGACAGAAGCGTTAATAACTCGTACCAACAGTCAGTGTGTATTAACTTGGGATAATATGAAATGAAATCTGCTGTAGAAAAGAGAAAATACGGAGATAAAGAGTGCAAGAAAAAGTTGGACTGTTGCTAACTGCCAACTTGTTTCCTGAGCAATGGAACATTATTTATCCTGCAGACGGAGCGAGACTATAAGGGACCCTGAGGACATGACTTTTTTCTCATAAAAAATAGAAGAAGACTGTGATTGAATGAAAAAGAATAACTACACAAAATCATTTCAAGTCGAAAATAGATATACAACAAAACAAAATAAAACGGAATATATTTTTAAAAAGTATGTATATGTAAATTTACTGTTACAAAACTAATCATCGTAAACTAAACTAAACTAAACAACACTATTTAGTAGAACTTTGCGAAACTTAATTTTTATGATAGATCAGGGTGATGAGGCTTGCATTTTTGTTCTGAAGTTGTTTAGAACCAGCTAAGCTTTTTACTCCCTATTGAAAGCTCCAAGCTGTATTTACCTCCACTCTTCTTTCCAATTATAAGTAACTCGGCGCTAAATAGGCAAAATCTGAGAATTTGATCAACCGTTTTGATAGATTCGGTGAGCATAAACTTGAGCCAATGCCTCTTTTTTTCAATTTGTTTCTTATTTTTGTGAGGGTGAGGTTTTTTTTTTTTTATTTACTTTGCTTTGGTGATTTGCTTTCATATCTTGAGCTGTTTCCGTCTTTTATATTTTATAGGCCCTTTTCATGATTGGTTAAGAGCTTAGTGACTAAATCGATTAAGATCTGATAAGTTTATTGGAGGTAAGATAAAGGAGCAGACCCAATAATCTTAAGTATTATAATAATGTATTGTAAGAAAGGTAAGTCAGGTAGCGGTAGCCAAACAAGACAATATTAGGTTTTGCAGAGCTAAAAACATGAAACGGTAGCTTAGTGTACTTTAATGTATGTAACATTCACTTTTCCTTACCCAACTCCCTCACTTTTTAATCCCTTGACAACTGGCCATTGCAAATGCTTCAACAAATTGAAAACTAATTAATCTCTCTGAGGTTACACAAGCCAGTCTTCGCATAAACTTTCTAAAGAGGCTTAGTCTAAAACTATTGCTGCACTGACCTTTTCTTTTTTATTGTTTATATCTGATTTTTCAACTCCAATACAGTCTTTGCCAAACCAATGGACTATTCTATCGACTACAGTTTACTTTCCTGGAAACTCAGTCGACTAGGCTACACAGATAACGATAAATGGATAAAGCTTCTTCAATATGCTATCACTGCCTGCAAACGTGATTAACTCCTCGATGATATAACGTTAGCTGTGTTGGTCGTCTGTTGTATCCTGACTCTGTGCGATAATTCTCTGACGCTCGTTAAATTCAGTCTTTATAGCATAGTCCTTTTTACATCTCAATGTATATATAAAGACATATATTATATATATATATATATATATATATATATATATATATATACATATATATTTTTTTCCCTCAGGATAGTAATTATTTCGGTTTCAAATTAGTCTAGGTCAATGAGGCACGTACCTTGTTTGACCCTCGGATTCTTGTTTTTTTATTACTAAACTTGATTTTTATGCTGTTAAATTCGTTAAAGTCAATTCGGACACTGCTTTCAAAACTAGTCCTATCATATTATTTTGCTATCAGTTGATAAACACGCACTTTTTCAGTTTAACAGATTTATTGGTGTTTTCAAAGCCAGTAATTAGCTTTACTTGCTAGCTGCTAAATTGCTCTACAAATCTTCTTCGCTAGGCTCAGTTTTAGAAAGATGACAATGCTGTAAACTTTCCTACGCCTCTATCATTAAAAAAATCTACGTGGTACTACTAAGGTTACTACTCTTCTTGCATAGTCTGTATGCCTTTTATTCAAGTCCTGGGTTACATCAATTTATTGCTGTACGGTTCCAGCACGCATCTAGAATACATACTTTGTTGTCATTGAAGCATGATTTTTTTTCAGCTGTAATATTATCAACATAGGTTTTGCAAACGTTCGCGTGTATTCAGATATTACTGTCAGTAATCAGAGCTAGGAGGTAACCATTTAAATCTTTTAGATCCCCCCTCCTCCTTAAAGCTTTAAAGCCTATAAAAATCGAAACCAAATGTCTCCACTGTTGTTGACCGCCATGCGCCTTCGTCTTGATTATAATTATTATTTTCTAAAGTTTGTCGTCTCTAAGATCGCTGTAGCTATGGCTTGTACCATTAAGCTGCTTAGTCTTATTATTTCTGTTAAAGATTTCTAACTGACCCCAGAAACTACAAGGAAACGTCGGTTTCACGAAGAATAATCTTAGGAAAGTTATTGTTAGCACATCGATGATACCGCACAAAAGTGCCACCCTCTCACCAGGCAAAGTTGCGCAATCATTTGACAGAAAAAAAAAAAAAGAAAAATCGATGGGAAATTTAAATCTAGGCATCGTCATAGAGACTGATGTTTTGTAATGTAAAACAGATTGTTTTGAAAAGCGCTGAACAAATTGATGCGGTAAAGCAGATTAAAAAAAAATGAATAAATAAATAAACAATTGCGCACTAGAACTATTGAAGCAATCAATGAAACAGCGCATCCCGTGACGAGAATTTTGTTACTTTTATTTTCGTCATCTAATTATCTTGTAGATCTTGTCGGTATGTACGTCCCCACTCGTAGCTTACGATCAGGTAACAAAGCTTTGCTGTCAGTTCCATGCAAACCATCAAGAAAAGACGGCCATAGAGCATTTGTACAATGTGCACCAGTTGTCTGGAATGCCCTTCCCCTTTCCATCAGGGAGGCGAGTTCTATAAGTCAGTTTAAGACCCTATTGAAAACCCATTTGTTTACTGCACATGAAGACCTTAATTAGTCTGAGAAATTTGTCTTATTTTCAATGTCTTTTCTTATTTTCTTTGTACATGTAACTTGTTTATTTTTTCCTCTTCTGTTTGTTTGAATTGTTAATGGACTATGTTTTAGACTATAGACTAGTGTCACTATGTTAAACGTTTGTAAATAGACAATTGTAAAGAGCTTCGAGCCTACAAGTAGGAAGAGGCGCTAGGAAATAACTTCATTATTATAATTATTATTATTATTATTATTATTATCTAAATGTGTTTTCTGTGTCTGAAAGCTGACTTTTCACCCGCCACTTTTCGAGCTCCCGAGAAAGACGCGGTCGTCATAATTTAGCAGCTCTTAGGGTCAGCACGAGGCGGAGTGTTTGGACCGTTTAACCTGCCAGTACTGAATGAAGGTGGCGTGCTCCGACATAACTCTATACTCCTCTGACTGAGTCACTCAGTGACTCTCTATTATTAGTCTATAGCTCAGAAAAAACGTGAAACAGGTAAACAGCAAACTCAATCCATGTAGAGATATTTCTTATCTTATAAGGCTATATAGGTACGACAAGAGGGCCAGGGGTTTGAGGAAATTCAAAGGGGCCAGTTAACTCTTACCTAGATATAATCAGATTGAGATCTTTTGACCATTCGTTTTCTCATCACCCGGTTAGTACGTAGAGATCTTATCTGAAATGTCCGAAGAGTCTAGAACAACCAAATGGTTTCCCAAAGGCCACAAGATTTTGTTTATTACAAAGATTAATTTGACTCGACCTTAGAAACTTATTCTTTAACGCATTGAAAGTACATTTTTTTCTTTTTTGTATTTTGAATTATCAATAGAAAATTTAATACCGCTGCGAGTAAAAGCTTTACACTTGTTTCGCAACTTGTTTTGCATATATTAAGCTTACAAAGTGTGAAGTCAATGCTCAGTGTGTTGAGAAACACACTTTTTTTTACTTCTCATTTTAAGCCATTCAGTACACAGTGCACGAAAAATTAGATTCTGGTCATGACTATAAAAAAAAACTTTTGATGGAAATGTTTTCAGACAGAGCCTCTAGCGATAAACAAGCCAATGGTTTTCCTTCGAACTAAAAGAATCAGCCAGACAGTACCATCCTCTGTTTCCCAGCCTCCACATTTTGTCCAGGCTATAGATGATGTGAGCTAGAAGAATTATGTTGCCCTTGAACGACCTTCAGGGATATCAAAAAGCAATCTGACACTTTTATCTCTCTCTAATCGTTGTTTTTCTATTTGATGATGTTGTTTTTCTTTGTGGCTTTTTTTTCCTTGCGCGTCAAAAGATTTTTTGGTATGTTATTACAATTCTTGGGGAATGACTTAAAAGACAAGAATAAGAAATGACATTTAGAACTAAATTCATCATAATGTTGTAGTTTTTTTTTAAACATCTTTATACTGTGTTAAGGCCTAAGGAAGTGGCCGTTTTACAAACAGTTACGTCCCTCAAGTCTCCACATTTTGATTTTATACACAGTGAGGTGTTGAGTTGTTCCTTCCTGGGTAGCTGGTAAGAGAGAAAGCATAACATTTAAGAAGAGAAAAAACCATTGCAGAAAGACGAAAAAAAAGTTTATCTTTATAAAAGAGCGAGCTTGGGACCGGGACGCTTCCTCCGTTATTACTCAATCCACACCTTTAAAACTTTGCAGGTGTCTAGATCATTCACGTGGCTAGGTTCTTATTCATCAAAATCAACGCAACTTGCTTTCCTCGATTTCCCCAAAACGCTTTTTTCGTCAACATAGGCTAACTTACGATCACCAATTTCGCGCGCCATTTTGTAAACTGCAAATCTATTTACTGGGTGGTATTGCATAGGGTCGTAACTCACTTTTGGCAACTTTTCAGGAGGACCAAACAACTGCCTCAATTGTTTATTTTTGACTCTAAAAGGCTAATATTGAAACGAAATTAATCTTATGAGGTTGCCTTTACTGAGGTGAAATTGTTTTTAATGTAATCATGACCAATTTTGCTGTGCACGACTTACGATTTTTTGCAACGATAAAAGCGTTTTTAATACAGTCGTAACCCTTCTTACGTCCGCATTATCGAGATTTTTGTGTATTGCATAAAGTCGTAAATGCGACAATATTCGAACAAAATTCGTAACAACATAGTAAAAAATATATACATATTCTGTCTAGAGATACGCCAAAAGAGCTATAGATGAATTATAATAAAAGCAGTTATATTTGGATGGTATTTTGCATCGTTTAAGCCCCAAAATATTACAAAAAGAGAGACTTTCGCCACAAAATAATTATATATACACTTGCAAAGGCCAAATTGTTTGCCAGCGAAATAGTTTGGAAAAGAAGAAGATAATTTCGCTTTATCTTCTTTACTATTTATTCGTAAAGCAAAAAGGCACAATTAAACTATAAAAAGTATCATGTAGCCTCCAAGAAAAGAAGGGCAACACGAGTAAAATTTGGCTTTATGAACTCTTCAGACTTGAGAAAAAAATACAGAGAGATTCAAGTCATATATTAATTATGTCGGTCCTGAAAAGAATGTGTTGCTCACTCTATGTTTAATAAACCAGAGAGAAATATCATTGAATGGGTGCATGCGTTTTCACAAAGAATGATGGAATGAGTGGTTATATTATTCTACAAGGCCAAGTTTTGAACAAATTTAATTATGCCTCTCTGTTTAGGAAAATTTGAATGCACAGTCCAACTGCATCTTTTTATTCAGAGTAAAAGTTTAATAGTTTCATAACTAGAGGCACCATAGATGTGGTTTCTAAGAAAAATAAAGCCAATTCTTTGGGTTAACAGGGCCAGCAACACAATTTTAAGACGAGCTGGAGTAGAAAGAGAACTTTTAAAAACAACAAGGAAAAGAGAATAGTGATTTTTTTCGGGTCATTATAGAAAAGACAATTTGGAGAGAGCTATATTGACGGGAACGACTAACGAGAATAGAAAATGTGGTAGACAAAGGCTCACATGTCTAAAAATTCTACATGACTGGCCGGCTGACGGAGTGCCTACAATCATAACAGACTTTCTGAGGGTAGCTGACCGCCGATGTCTGCACCAAGATGATGATGATGATGATGATGATCTTCTTTTATCAATCTAATATCTGTTTCTCTGAGCGCAGAGAAGACTATTTTGTCTCTTAAGAGAAGTGGGTTTTAAACTTTTTCCTGGCACCTATTGGTTTTGTTTCCTATTTGATACATTTCCTTGTTTGAAACATTTCTTCTTTTCTTCTTTGACACTCATAACCTGGAAATTAAGCTGTCTCGTATAGCACTTCAGTTGTCAAAACTCATGAAAAATCTTAATTTTTTTAGTTTCAAAATAATTTTTCTTTACATTTTGCACCATGCCCTACTTCACAACAACTTTATAACTTACTATTCTGAGCAGACTTTCCTTTACCGATAGTGGAATTATTTTCCTTTATTTCATTTTAGTTTAGTGACATTCCAAGCCCGTTTATAGATATCTTAAGAATATATTAGATCTCTTTGTGGTCCAGAAAAGTGCCTGGTAACCTCCTGTTATCCAAGAGGATAACGCACAAGACTCTTAATTGTGGATCAAAGAGATAAACACACGATCTCTTTTTATTAGGCTGTGGCAAATGGCAGAAGTAAGATTATCGAAAGACAATTTGCATTTAAAACTGAACATGTCTAAAGCATCAACTGTTGAAAAACATTCATCCTTTCATTGAATATACAGTGACCCGCAGTGCGAAGGTGTCATTATAGTGCTGGTCGTCTAACCAAACATGTTTGGGAATGTCTGACACAGTGGGTACTGACTTTGTCAATGAGTTGCGTTGCCGCATTTTATAGTTTTTGTTTGGCATCTCGGATGTTCAATCTTCCAAGTCTTTCTTTTCACTCATCACGCACTCGCTTGCAGTGAAGTTCTGGGAGAAAAATGAATTCTTTAAAATGTCGCGTAATCCTCACATAGATTATACACGCGTCTATGCTAAAGTTAAAACCGATTCCAGATAGGGGTACGAATTTGGAATTTACAATGCTGGCTGCAGCGCTGGTATTTAAACATTAAAGTATAGCTGTTTTTCTTTAACCTTGCCCGAGGAAAATCAAACGCTACAAGAGGCTGTACCTGTGCCAAACATTGGTCAACAGCGCATCTCAGGACATTATCGCTCAGCTTGACCACTCGTCTCAGCTACAGCTTGCATAAGTGAGGACAGTGGCCACTGGGCTTAATCGCATGGCATCAAGGCTGCACGTGTTCAAAGTTCGCGGCTGTTGGATAGGGTTCCTATTGAACAACTGCTACGTTAGGTATAATTGAAGGAAGTCTTCTAAGGTTTAATAAAAGATAGCATATTTTTACATCACAATATACTAGGTTACTTTAATGTAACAAGTATTTACTTGGAAGTTGTTTCTCTGTTAAATAGAAAATGGCATGCGCTTAGCAGAGTGACCGTGAAAACGAGAGTACTTACCTAATTGAAGAAAATCTGTTCTGTCTTTCAATTTATTCTTTTTCGCTTTCGATACTTATGTTAAACAAATTGATATAAAGCTGGAAGTTTTGAGGAACCTTTAATGGATTTATATTCAGAGAGAACATAAAGACTGAGAGGGATTTTTGACTAATGTTGGCGCTCTGATAAATGTTTGAGCTATCGACAAAAGTCGTATGTTTGTCCTTGCTTTTCTATGTAATAAATGCTTGGTTGCTAATTTTCGTTTTGAATAAGGTCGTCAGCAGTCTTACTATAATGAAAACGTGCTATTTTATCATAGAATTATTATAAATTTGATTTGGGATACAGTCGCAACTTAACATACGACCTTTTCCAATAAAAAGTTCAAGCATGCTTCGAAATTCGTTTTTCATTGTATAAAGTCGTAACTAATGTTACTACTCTTTACAAACATTTTTTTCTGTTCGAGGTTGTAACTAGTAATACGTCTTTATTCGATGTCAAAATATTTTAATCTTAACTTACTACTTTTACATTTTCGTTAATATCTCGGTCATTTTTGGCGCGAAAGATACAGGACCAAGAAAGAAAGATGCAGACTGAAGGGAAGTATCAGGTCGTGAAATATCTCAAGATCGGCCAAAATGGAGTTACGACCCTATGCAATACCACCCGCGTTTACCCATTTTTTAAAAACATTCATTTAAATAATTGCTCGGCTAAAAATTCCCTCAAGGCAGTGCACTTTTATGCACTTAATGAGAAATTTCACAGCTTTCTTAATTGGGAATGTGTAGAATTGGTCGATTTCCTTTATTCCAGATGGATTTAAGTTCTCTCTGAATTTTGTGTTTAGAATGAGAGTTATCGAGATATCTAGATTCTATATATATATATATATATATATATATATCTGGATCATGTAAGTAAACAGATAGATATCTATACCATTTTAAGCCAAATACGCACCCCAGCTCCGGCAAATTGACACCAGAGTCCTGTTCGTAGGACGGGGTTTTTCAGCTTGTTACAAAATAACAGTGTATTAATTTTTCATTAAAAAAAGATGCTACCAGTGTAATTACATTGGTTTGGTCAAGAGTTCTGCGTTCCTTGTTTGTGTTCAAAATATAACTTCCAAGAGAGTCAGAAAAAGTGAGAATAACTCCACTGGTATTCTTTTAAATCTAACCCCCAATCCGCTCGTGGTTCTGGGTGAAATCTTTATCTCGTGACAGATCAGGTAGGCCTAATCCATTTTTTTCGGGGGAGGGTGTCCTGCCAAGGAGTGTCAAAAACGTGGCGGCGGTACAGGCCCGTCTGTTTACACTAATTATCACCTGTGGCTAGCTCAGGATTACGAACCGACTAGACCTGACCTATGGCAGTTGGCACTAGGCGTACGACACGGACTGTTGTTTCTAGTAAAAGTAAAATCTGTAAATTTTAGATCGTATTTGACAATACATTCACCAGACAAACAAATTAATATAATATGAAACAAGAACAATTATAAAATGATTTTGTTTTGTAAAACAATGCAGACAGTGATTTTATGAAAGATCTAACGAGACAGATTACGCTGTGGTAAGCACAAAAACTACTTGCTTGTTTTATGTTTCAATATGTAATGATAAATTAGTTTTTTTATGTTTAGCGAGACCTAAAGAGAAATTGCACCTTTACTAGACGGAATCAATGTATTGTGACAGAATAATATTAACCTTTTTAAATCTTTTATCTATATGGAAAACCAGCTAATTTTATATTTACTTAATTTATTTAAAAATCATTTTCCCGCTTATATAAAGAGTATGAATTCCAGGTCACCGCCTTGACGGATTTCATAGTGACGATTGGTTGAAACCTTTATGATAAAGATTGTTTGAATAGTCTTTTCATTCAATGATACTTTACAAGATGAGCGAACTATTCTCATTGTACTGTGCTTTTTAGTGACAGTGAGTTGAGAAATTATGTGTTACCAAGAACTAACCTGATTGACTCAACAAATGTTAAGCTAAATTGTTTATCTAAAAAAAGAAGATTATAATTGGTTTAGAATTTTTCCGAACAATTACATTGTATGCCTACTTGTTTAACTGCGCTCCTTCAGATAGACAGTTAATATCGTAGCATTTCTTGTTGATTTCTATAGACTCCATCAGTACAAAGTCAAGACAAAGAAAACTGAATCTCCTGACAATCTTGCAAACTATTCCTCGTCAGAATGAGCAACTTCCGTTAATTTCCGAATCAGGTTTTCATCTGAAACCATAACCCATGAAAGAAAATATTATTCCTGAGGCACAACGTGCAGTGATATAATTATTAATTCATTAATTCCAGCAGTGTAATCTAAGGAGCAAACATAGTCCACCGATTGCCTCTCTGGATTCACTAAATTCTTGATGAAAATTGAGAAGCTGCAGCTTTAAGATAAGTGCGTTCATGGATAATGGAAGCAAAACTACATTGGGCACAGAGAAAACCTGTTCAATATTAGAATGAAAGTATGCAAGTTTACACACAATCTTGCTCGCAATTGTGAAATCCAAATATTGGTCCATGGAGCCAAAATTTTGTAGCCATAATGATAAGACTTCGAAAAAAAAATTACTTTCGTGTGAAGTCTCTCTTTGAGGCTTTCTTATCATTGGGTGACGCTATCTAAGCACCAGGTCAGTCCATGCAACGGTGCACGAGTTTTAGTCTAGACAGTATTATTGGATAATATGATAGCGCTTGGCTATCTCTGTCTTGTTTGATCCACCCCTGGCTTGTTTGATCCACCCCTGGCTTGTTTCAGATAGAGATGTCGCAAGCTAAAGTTAAAAACATTTATCGTCTATCCACAAAGAAGAATGAATAATATGTTTCTTACTCGTTCACCAAAAGTGATATAAATCTTTCAATAAACGTCACGAAGTGCTCCACTCCAGCTTTATGCCCTTAGTATTGCCTGTCTTTATTACTCTTGGAGTGACCCTGTGCAGCAAGTGAGCTATAACACTCAGCTACTGGGATCTACACCCTGTGTGTCCTTTCGTCTCGGTTTTATTATAACGTGAAAGCGCTGTGTAGAGCACCGAACTAACAGATAAAGTGCGGGATCAAAACCTTTCTATTGCAGCAAAAATACATTCTGAGCTGAGAGTAAAATTTCTCATTATACCGCATTCGATATTTTAAAGATTAGTTTCTATTTCTACCTAAAAATTGTCTGACACAAAGTTTCTGTAGAATACTCTCCGTTCCATGAGGAGGCCAGGTTAAAAGAGGAGCGTTTACAAACTGTCTACACTATTTTTGCGTGGAAAAGATTGGGGGGGGGGGAGTTATTTCGGAATTTTTCTAAATTATATATCAAGAAATATAATTATAAAAAAATGTCCTCTGTTTCATTATTTTTTTTTTATTTTGTAGCAGCATCAATTCTTGAAGAAATAAAAAAAAATGTAAAAAAAAAATAAAAACAATTTTGATATTTTGGCGCATTTCTTTCAGCCACGTAAAACTTTCAAATCTACATAGCTATATGTCTTCTCTTTGCTGCAATTTCGTTTCCGTTCAAGTCCACCTAAAAGATAACAAGGACTCTTGTCCTTGAATACGATAAACTTTTTCATGGAATTATTTTTAAAATGCAGTAAATTAAAATGAATAGCAATTTTTTTAAAAATCAATATTAGTCTCCAACCATGCAATAGTAAATCCACATCTTTTGTACTCGTATATTATCATAATTTTCGGGTGATTGTGAATTTTGTTTACTGTAAAATTACATTAAAGCAAAATTTATTTGAAAATCGACTAATGATTATGACATCAGACCCCAGTCAACACAGAGATAGAAAATTACTTTTAAAAAATCAGCTTTTGTAAGTCTATCTTTTCCCACCACATTTAAATGATTGTGTTCCACGATTAAAGCTTGTAATGTTATCGTCTCAAGGTTTATTACAGTGTAACTGTTGATCCCCACTACCGTCAGCGACAGGTGAACTAACGCCTCAAAGAGTCATCATTTCACAATAGTGGTGATTGGTCCCATAAAATCTCAATCGCATTACTTGTATTGGGAGTAACTTCCTCACAAAGAGCTTTGTTTACAACGAAAATGAGTTGCCTTACAGCATCGTGATGGTTATTTACGTCAGAGTTAGTTTATTTTGAAGACCGTAATGTTAGGACCTCCGGATTTATAAGCATCACAGTGACATTGAATTACACTATGATAATTATTTTATTCACTGCATTATACGTTGTTTCTTCAATTTCTGGAGTTTTATTTATGCTACTGTAAATCACCTTACATCACGATGAGATTTACTTACATCATCCTGAGATTTCAAATGCCATGAGATTTGCATCATGCATATTAACTCTTTCGTTTGTATAAACTGTTATTATGAAGATACTCAGTTTATGTTTTGAAATAAAATAAATAACAGAAACTGGAAAATGCATGGTTTAATGATAAACATAGAGAGAGGATTTGCAAAAGAAATCAGTTCTTTTCTGTGAGAAATCAGTTCTTTTCTGTGAGAAATAGATGAGAAACAAAAAATAAACGTATCATTTTTTATTGCAAAAATACTTCTGTTCTTGTTAAATGAAAAAAAGAAGAAAAAAAAAAACTTTTTTACAAACTCGACTATTTCGTGTTCTCTAGTAATATGAATCGATGCACAAAATAATGTCTTCACACATAGCGATTGTCGCTAATGACCTTGAGTTGTGCTGAATAAGAGTGCACCTATGAATTCTCTTTTTTAATATCTGGCGTCTTTTTGCAATAGTATATCCAACCTGTTTATTAAAACCTCTTAATCATTGGCCGTCTTCAGTGTGAAATATATTGCGTCTCTTAGTTATTTTTAGATTGATGTGAAGGCTTGAGATTTTTCCTCTCTAAAATTACACGGTATTTGAATTGGATCTGCTTTATCTATGCTAATGAGCATATACATACAGAACTCATGAGAAACGTGTGTTGTATTGTAAAAAAGCTAATGCATGAACAATATAAGATATAGAGTATTAATAATAATTATACATCTATATTATCTAACGTCTTTTTAGATACACAATCATTACCATATACGGAATAATTATGCTGTTGTTTGTTGTCGCTACTACTTTACAAATCTTTGCGATCGTATGCAAGTAATCTATAAATCTTTCAAATGCTCTTCATCAAAGATGTAAAGAATAGAGAAAGATTGGTAGCGAGTGACCCTAGGTGAATGGTCAGAATCGGGGTTAAGAATCCTACCTGGACCTGACCTCTGCTCGAGTGGATGTTGATTTATCGTCCAAACAGACTCTTCAGAGTATGTTCGGCCAGCGCTGAAAACCAGGCTTCTCAATCCGACGTTTTTTTCTGTTTTCGTTCCTTCATCATGAGTCAATCTCGTCTACCACAGAACGGATTTCTTTTTTTAATGCGTGCACTGTAACAGTTGGTCTAGATTTATCTGCTCTACTGTTTGAGCTGCTTTTCTCATGAACATAAAAAATTGGCTTGCGCAGAACATGCAGGAATGAGTTTTTATTTGTTTCTGTGTTGAGCTAAGGCAACTAATCAGTACCACGTGTATACAAACCGAAGTACCGGTAGGTGAAAGCTATTCTTTGATCTCAGCTTCGTGCTGTGGACATCGCTTTTACTGAGCTTTTCTAACATCTTGCCTTTAATTTTTTTTAGTGTATTTGTGTCTGCGTCTGTGGAGTCTGGTATACTAAGGGTGCCCAGAAAGGATAGAAACATGTGTCTACTCTCACCCGTGTGCTGTATTCGTTACTACTACTACTACTACTACTACTACTACTACTACTACTACTACTACTACTACTACTACTACTACTACTACTACTACTACGACTACTACGACTACTACTACAACTACAACAACTACTACTACTACTACTACCACTACTACTACTACTACTACTACAACTACTACTACTACTACTACTACTACTACTCCTACTACTATTATTTCTAGTACTACTACTACTACTACTACTAATACTACTACTACTTTTACTACTACTACTACTACTACTACTACTACTACTACTACTACTACTACCACTAATACTACTAATACTACAAATAATGATAAAACAAATTATAATAGTAATACTACTACTACTACAACTACTACTACTACTACTACTACTACTACTACTACTACTACTACTACTACTACTACTACTACTACTACTACTACTACTACTAATAATAATAATAATAATAATAAGAAGAAGAAGAAGAAGAAGAAGAAGAAGAAGAAGAAGAAGAAGAAGAAGAAGAAGAAGAAGAAGAAGAAGAAGAAGAAGAAGAAGAAGAAGAAGAAGAAGAAGAAGAAGAAGAGGAAGAAGAAAAGTAATAATAAAGATGATGATATAATATATATAAATTATGATTGTAATTATTATTTTTCTTTAATCATTATTGTAATGTCATCATTTACTTGCTGTTGATTATTTATTTTAATTGACCGCAGAAGATTGATATGATAATTTGTATGAGTTTTACAATTTTTAATTTTATCCGTCAAAAATGAGGTTTATTCCTAATCTTCAGCCTAATACTGATTACGTATGCGTTCACAACATTGATATTGTCGTGAGGAATTAACATTAATACAGCTTTGCGCAGACTGCGTGTTTGTCCCCAAGGTTTATCCGTGGTGTCTCTCACAGATCTGGATAGTTTTTGTCCTTATGGCAGGTTTCCTCGGTATTCTTCATTACTAAACGTTCATGTGGACGATCTTAGAGTCGTGATCCCCTACACATGGTTGAAAAGTGTAGAGCAACACAAGTAACTGTAAATTTCTGCACAAACATGCCTGTTGTGGTTGACGATATGATAAATGCTGTACCTAACGCAGGGTATAAAATGTGTTGTATCTGTGATACTCTTGAGCATTTCAGGTTGTTTTTTGCGTTTTTTTGTTGTTGTTTTTCCTTCCTTTAGCTCTCTGACTGTTTTGTATTAAAAAAATTAATTTAATATTCTTTATCACGCCAAGTTGTATTTTCTACTGCGAGAGATGGAAAAATAATACATTTTAAAGAGCGAACTGGCTAAGTAGTACAATTAAGCTAACATAAATCCGAGGAAATATGAGCAGATTTTGAGCTTCGCCATGAAAATGTGTCCCACGAGAGGGCTCCAGTGTGTACAGTCAAGGCTGTGTAACGATCCGATAGACCGACTTTAATAATTGTACTGGAAAAATAGATTGGGTCGTAAAACCTCTGGTGCTACAAAAAGTCATCCATGATAAAAGTTCAGAGATGAATTTTAAAAATAGAGTAATCATTTTTTTCACAAAATGCATGTTATCCGATTGAGTTTAGAAAGAATTAATAAAAAAGAAAGTTAATAAATTCTTTGGGCTTGAGCAGTTGATTGAAGCTTATTGAAAATTCAAATAAAATAAAGAATAAATTGTTTTAACTTTTTGATTTGTTTGTAGCATATTGCATTGAGAATGCTAGCTTCAGACCATAAGTCAGATCATTGTGTGCAGCAAAGGTCAAAGTAAGATACAATTTTTTTTATATTTAAATGCACTTTATTATAAAACTAAAATCGTGAGTTTAACTTAATGTTCCAAATTTATTTTCGATCCAATATTACAAAATTTCACTGCCTTGTCTTTTACTTTTTGCCGTATAATATTCCTACAGTGTAGGCTTTCATTTTTACATCAAATTGAATCTGAACAGAACACGATTTTTATTTTGTCATATCAGAAATTTTGCAGGATTCATTTCACACTGTATAGGACAGTTACATTTTAAAATATTAACTTTAAGATTTAAATCAAATAATAATTATGAGTCTTCCTCATTAAAGACATTCATCATAGTTGAATCGTAAAATCTTATATGAAATATTGCCACAAAAAACTGTCAATAATCATCACTGTTGCAATATTGATTACAACAACAAACAGACAGCAACAATAATAATCAAAATAATGATAATAATAATAATAATAATAATAATAATAATAATAATAATAATAATAATAATAATAATAATAATAATAATAATAATAATAATAATAATAATATAATGGAATATAAAACTCGGATTAAAAAATGCTAAAATAAATATTTTTATGGCTTTTCATACTATAATCTTATATGTTTTTAGAAATAATAGTTTGCGACTATCAGGTGTATATTACAGTTAGCTGGACCAAAAAAGACTAAAGAAGGAAACAATTCACCTTCAAATGTCGTTTCAAAGATGAGAGAACTTGATATTTAGTTGCAAACCAGAAAAAAAAAAACATCACAAAAAAATCATAAGAAATATAATACATATACACACATAATTTTTTTAATGTGGCATGAGGACATGAGCAAAAGGAGAACGACAGAGGGGGAAGTCGAGAAAGAAAGAGAGAGAGAGAGAGAGAGAGAGAGAGAGAGAGAGAGAGAGAGAGAGAGAGAGAGAGAGAGAGAGAGAGAGATATTGATGGAGAAAGAGAGACACAGCCACACAGAGAAATTAATACACAGACAGACAATGACAGACACAGAGAATGGCAAACATATCGGGATGATTAGATAGAAAGGAAATGATAAGCTTTGATTCGACCACAATTCATGTATTCAGCATAATTTAGCAAACCCTTAATACGGAAAATGATGTTCAAAGTGCAAATTACCAGATGTTAAGCTTTGAAAACAAATCTTCACTCATTTCGTCCATATAAATTAAAAGCAAAGGTTGACATGTCCCATGAGAGACTCCAGCACACCATTGACATAAATAATGAAATCGCTTTGAGTTACTCTGTGGAGATTCTATCAAAGGTTGAGTGCGATGTTCGAGGCAGTTTAACTGAAAACAATTTAAAGAGTTTTCCAATAGATTACTTAAAGAGGCATTCCATTGCGTCTCTTCTGAATACATTTTTTTTTATATACATTTTGTAGGTGAACACATATACTTGACTCGTTTGTGGCTATTACCGTGTGAAAATGGGATTCAAACATCAGATTGGATGGAGAATAGCCAAGCTGGTAAAGTAATTTAAGCCAAGCATTGTTGAAACTTTCTTTAGCACTTTGGTAATTGTTTTCAGCAGGTGGTCTCCCTAAAGTGGATGTTCCCTAAATCGTGTCATTCCTTCAAAATAAAAAACCTGGTGATCGACACACAATATACATAATAAAGCCAACATCGGCAGCGATTCTTTTGGAAGTAACGGGGACGCTCGTTAGCGAGCTGTTACACTGAAGGATGGAGTAGAGCATGTTGGTAGGATTATGTGTTGTCCCCGCCATTTAGCTAAGGCCTGTGCTGTTGAAACTTTCTTTGAAAGCTATCTATTTCTATGGTTATTTTTAAACCGCTCCTTACTAGCTTAGGCTGTGCGCCTTGCTGTTAAAAAAACAGGGAAATATCAATTTCAATTGTACCTTTTGTTGTGAGTTTGTGTGTGTGTATGTGCGTGTCTTTTCTTCGAAGTAGTACCAGAGACATAATGAAGAACAATTGTTATAACTTCGAGTCTCACAGTTTTCTATACTCAAGATCATAGTAACTATTATCTAATGGTACTTTTGCGATTTCTTAACTTTTTTGTAATTCAGTCTTCGAAATTTTACAAATGCAGTCCAAAAAGGTAAACCGAAGGCAGCAATTTCAGTTAATACAGCGATAAAGCTTTTGTTTGGTAGATTATCAGATCAATTCCGTTTTCATTTTATTCAGCAGAGTACGCATCTAATTCCTATTATGAAGAATATTTTTGAGGCAGGTTTGGATGATCTATTATCTCGATGGTTTGCACTATTTAAAAAATGTATTCTTAAGTTTTGATTTACTTGTGTCAGCCATTTAACCTCTTGTATCATGCAGAGTGACATTTCTGAAATGTTGCTGCTACCCTTTAGTTATGTCAAATATGGATACTACTCAAACATTGTTTGGTAACATTTGGTTGTGTGATGAGAGATTTGAACAAGGCCAGTTGCAGTGCAGAACTCCACAGTAATGGTTTACAAAACACATCAAATCTGCTCGCAAAAAACAATAAGCGACGATATGCAGCAGTTGATGTATTTTCACATTTTATTAACCAAAAAAAAAGGGCTGAAATCAGAGCAAACGTATCGGAACCTGTCGACCTGCAAGATTAATGATTCCACGGGACATAATTTTGTTCGGATCGCCTTTCAAACTCGACAGGTTAACATGAATTTACACTGGTAGCGAGCTGTAAACGATGGAACTCATTTATAACAACATGAAGCAAATAAGGTTATGTTGATTGTCTTAAAAAAAAAACCAACTGAAATGGACTTCTTAACTTTTTTCATAAAACACTACTCTTTTCATGAAATTCAAATTCTCAGGTTGAGCTGTCCTGAATAGGAACACTTTACCAGGAGACGTCAAGGCTTCCCCACAAAAGAAATGGTGAGTATGATGAGTATTTTAGTCTTGTGCTTTTACATATAAATACTTGTCAAATACTGTTGCCTTATGCAATTCATTATGAACTCCATGATGCTCGATAAACTAAGTTTTTTTTTTCTTTTTTTGTTTTTTTTGGGGGGGTCATAAAAAAAGAACAGCAAAAAACAAACAAACAAATAAATCAACAAAGATATTAACTGTTTAATTAAATGTCTAAAGTAACATCCAGACTATGTGACTGCAATGACGACTTGCACAACAGCCGATTATTATTGCTGTTATTATCATCATTATTGTAAATATTATTATTATATCATTATTATTAATAGTAGTAGTAGCAGCAGCAGCAGCAGCAGCAGTAGTAGTAGTAGTAGTAGTAGTAGTAGTAGTAGTAGTAGTAGTAGTAGTAGTAGTAGTAGTAGTAGTAGTAGTAGTAGTAGTAGTAGCAGTAGTAGCAGTAGTAGAAGTAGTTATGGTAAGATTTGTAAGAGTTAGAATTTTAGGTAGTGCTCAGCAGTGGTTAGGATAAGTGAAATTGACCGAAAAATGGTTGCCATGGTAGGATCAGAACTTCGGCGCTTAACGCCTTGCCACTCATAGTCAACATAGCTTACGTCAATACGCCACTACGCTCCCTAATTAGGGAGATTCATGGCGAAAGTATTTACTAAGCCTCCCTGAATGAAATACAATCTTGGTTGCGAAGATCCAAATTACACCAGACAACCATTGAATCCAGAAGTTCCAACACTTGCCTTTGGATCCACAAACATCTAGGACGAACGATAACAAGTATGTATGCCTCAGATTTATCGTTATTTCAAATTTAGATCTAGAGGAGACAGACCACTGGTGTTAATCATAGGTAAGAATTATAAGAGCCAAAGTTTTAGGTAGCGCTCATCAGTGTTCAGGATAAGACTTATAGTGAAAATGAATGAAAACTGCTTGCCATAGTGGGATTATAACCATCGATTTATAGGTGCCTTACCAAAGAGATCGGCAGATAAGCGCCACAGAGTATTGTAATTGGCCTCGATCTACAAGTTTATTGGATTTTTCTGAAAATATTGCAGAAAGTTTCTGTTGACGCGAAGCATGGGTTTTGGCTTAAAAGTCCTGCGACTGAAACTTTCTATACTTTGATGCGCAAGGAAACCACAATGTTCAAATGAAGGTTTATCTTATTCTCATAGTTATTTCAAAATGGCTTTAGATTCCCTTGATTAAGATGTAGATGCTCTCCATTAATAAAGTTCTAAATTCAATATCTGAAGAGAATACTTATGCCCATGTTTTGTTCAGAAAATTCACGGTGTTTTTCAGAAGTTAATGAGAGGATTCTTACAGACTGTGAAGCGCGATGCTTTAATGCACAGATGCACACACATTTACACACACTCACACATACGGTGCAAAGATTGCCAAAAGGTCGATTTTTTTCCTTTCAATTGTGTCTCAAGTTGAAATTTTAATTAAAAAAAAAAACAAAAACAAAAAAAAAAACGAAAGAGCAAAATGGTTGAAGTAGGCCCTAAGATCATGCGTTGAATGAATCATTAAATTTTGAACTTTTTGTAGTGTTCTTAACCATAATATCCAAATTAGATATCAATCAAGACGAAGAACTCTAATACAGTGGATTACAAAGACTAGTAGAAAGAAAACCGATGCTAGTTCAGGGCCAAACTCACTGGAGACTAAATGCATATTTAAAAAGATAAAATATTTGTAGCGCTAACTTAACTTAGCCAAGCTGCGACACAATAACAGTTTGGAAGTGAGTAAAACGTCAGGCCTTGGTCTGAAAAATTCATTATAAGATTGTTACATAGCTCAAGGAAGTCTTTATAATTTGTTATACTCTCAGTGTATCAAACTAAAATATTTACGACTATATTTGATATGAGTGAAATTCTTATAGGGATAACAGTTTTTATACAACAAAATTCTTAAAAATATGCCCAACATTTGAAAATGTACTTTGATTGTCGATGATTTTTTAAAAGTAATTTGCATAGGTTGCCTTCATTGAATTTTCATATTGTAAAAATATCACAAATTGAAAAAAATGGTGTTCAGCTGATTTCTTATCGAATAAGTATAAGGCCGCACACATCTTGACTCTAACTTTGTCTATTCAAAAATCAAGTCTAACAGGATGATTTCAAGGTGATCTTGTCTAGATTCAGGAAAACCACAGAACCGACTCATTGACTGATGAGAAAAGATCCTCCTCTTGACGGATCTCTTCATGCATCTTTCTCATGCTGTCGTCAAGATTTCATTGATTGAAACAGCTCATGCACAGCTAGACATTTCCAAACAATTTCTAACTCAAGTTAAGCGTCAGTTAAACAATGCATGGCGAAAAAAATTCCAACGCACAAATCGAATAACTACTCTTTAACTTTATAAAACTGACTCTAAAGGTTGGTGTCCCGGTATCAAGTATGATAACTTCAAAATTTGTGGAAATGCTATATCAATATTGAGAAATTATATGTGAATATTACCTCTTAATTTGTTCCTCTTTTCCGTTTATTAGATTTCATGCAAACCATGTTTGCATTGATGATGTTTATCGTAGACCTTATAAATGCATTTGCAAAAACCATGCTATCGTGTTGAAAAAAATAGGATCAGTTTTCGCTGCAGATATTTGTAGAGAAAGGACCTTTTCCCTTGGCACTCAGATGATGATTTGACATTCCGTGAAAAAAAAAAAAAACATTAATGCTAATGTGTAAGATTTTACTAATTATGAACAATATTCTATTAATCATGAAAACGCCACTTTTTATCATATTGGCCTACCGACAGCTACGGAACAATGATGAGGTCGAAAGTAGGATAAGGGGGAATGGTTAATCAGCTCTGCTTATGCTGTAGCATTCAATAAGAGCAGATGTTATTTGTAAAGTAAACACACTAAGCTGGTCTGGACGCAAAGATAACGGCTACTATCCCACAAGAGCATAATCTCGGTTAATTCCTCCTCTTGAGTGAGTCGGAGAACATCAGTAGCACATAAAATCTTTCTTAGATTATAAAAAACACAAAGAAATTTCACTGGAAGAAGCAGGTATTGGGCAATGATCTCGCCGACTTTCAGCTATCAGAAATTTTACAAAGAAGACATCTTTCACACTCAGATCAGAGCAAATCGAACTATGATTTTGAGTTTCAGAGATGATCTAAACAGACGGAAAAACAATTCCCCCCAACGCCACCAAACTGCAGAATATTTACTTCAGAGTTCTCTCTTCTTGTCCTCACTCAGAGAATCATAAGTTAAGGCAAAAAAAAAAAAAACGTGCCTTGCCCAAATAGGGCAAAGTTGAGAATTTGACGTCCGACCCATATACCTGAAACTGATCTTCAAGTAATGCTGTATGACATCATGGTAAAAAAGAAGGAAAAGACGATTCAATACGAAACGATATTTGAAAAATCTTTGCAAATAGGTCAACAATCAATAACTTTGTTTATATAATGGCCTAACGTTCAGATATCACAAATCAAATTTCTCTCGTGATTTTGAGCACTAAAAACAAGCCCACGTGAAGCCTGCTAAGCAGAATCTGTTTTTTTTTTTTACAATTTCAAGCTGTCTGTTACAACGTCATTCATGCATTTGTAAATAGAAAAACTAACAAGGCCGAGGAATACCTTGAAATGTTTCATAAGCTGTCTGAGGTTAAGAGAAGCGGTTCACTTTTTTTTTTAATTGTATTTCTTGTCCCTGAAGCCTTTGAAGCAGACAGAAGTGCGGCAGTGAAGGAAGGGGATACAGGATTTGCGGGCAGCCCAACACAATGCGATTCTGGGTTCAAGAATTATATCTGTGGCAAAATGATAGAAGGACATGGCCCGTGAGCGTTCAATAACATTTTGCAAAAGAAGACACAGAGCTTGTGGTTCATGCAATGAAAATGACGAGTCTTTAGGAGAGGTGCAGGAAGAACAACTTTAGAAATAAATATGTAGACATTGGGACAAGTATAAATTGAGGAGGATAGAGGCTAACAGAGAAGGACAGGGTTGAGAGAGCTAGAGAAGATGAGAGACAAACAAATAAATAAGAGCAGATAACAAAGGGTTGTGTGAGCTAGCGAGAGGGAGCGGTAGACAGGATAGACATTCAGAGACAAGCGACAGAGAAGAAAGAGACAGAGAGAGAGAGAAATAAAGAGTAATGATAAGGAGAGTAATAGGTTAGAGCGAGCTTCGATAAAAATGGACAAAGTGCCACCTACTTACTCCACTTCCTGTTTTTACTCCCGGCCCCCAAAATTACTCGTTTTTTATAGTAAATAATTAATGAAAAAAAAAAAAACCTTTGACGAACGGCCCCAGCTTATTACTAGATCTACCAATCAATCGAGCTCGAAGGATGTACATGTCTAGTTATATTGCTTTAAGCTACAAAAAATACTTCTTAATCTTTTTTAGTCGGTTATTGAAAAATAACGCCCGGCTCAAAACGAAAACTAATTTGTTCCGATGAGAAAGTGACTATAAGAATTTGCTTGTTAACAACATATTAACCTTGCAGAACATCTCGTTTAACTTGGTTAAAATTGATGCATTCATGTCTCACAGTCAATTCCAGTATTAATGCGTCATAGTCCGAATTCTGTCGTGTCTGGGGAATGGACAAAACAAAAAAACCTTGGAGGCGCCTGTTCAAGACTTGGATTTGACAGATTAGGGTAGGGGTAAACCAGACCACGGGGTCAGCTTAGTGCTGTGGCCACACTGAGCCTCTTCTGGTTTGAAACCGGACCCACACGATCAGGGATTTTGTTTCTTTTCAGTCTTGTGGCGGTGGAGTGATTTCGGCACTTTGAGTGATGGGGTTGGATTTGCATTAAGAATTGAATTGGCTAGAGACTGAGGAGAATATGGTAACGAATAAGACGGAACAGATACTGAAATGGGATGGCTACCATCAGACTCGGCGAGGAAATAAATATAGTGTGCATCAGTGAGAGCATGAAACATTGAAAAATATATCACGTTTAATGAAAAAAATTTTAAAAGATCGGATGAAAATCAAATGTTTTATTGACTTCGAATTGTACTTCCAACAGCAGATTTACCAGAGACACTAGATTAATTTTAGTGAGACGTTTCACAAGCAGAGCCTCCCGTCCACTGTTATTGCTACGGCAAGTTTGCGTGATGCGTGTTCAGGGTGTGTCATTTGAGATAAGGGCCTTAGAAGATTCAACGGACACCGCTCTTACTCAGGTTTAAAGAAGGAAAGTTCAATTCAACTATTTGTTTGTCAATAAAAGTTCTTATAATTTAAAACATCGGATCCATTGATTACTGAATGCATTATTGGAAATTTCATTAAAGCCGGAAAGCCTCATTACAAGTAATTTAGTGGATGATACTAAAACATAGTGAGAAAGAGAGGAAAAAGAGAAGGTTAGCCATTGATGTATTCTAAACATTCTGTAAATAGTACATTCTACTTATACCCTATGATTAGATGGTTTTTTTTTATAATAACGATAATAATAATAATAATAATAATAATAATAATAATAATAATAATAATAATAATAATAATAATAATAATAATAATAATAATAATAATAATAATAATAATAATAATAATAATAATAAGAAGAATAAGAAGAAGAAGAAGAAGAAGAAGAAGAAGAAGAAGAAGAAGAAGAAGAAGAAGAAGAAGAAGAAGAAGAAGAAGAAGAAGAAGAAGAAGAAGAAGAAGAAGACGAAGAAGAAAAATATAAATAAAAATCTTTGTTATAAAAGGCAAGTAATTTCTGTCCCCGTTATCTCCCCCAAACCACTCAATGCACAGTGATGAAGTTTACTGAATTTTGATCGGCCAAGATCAGTGTCCTACGCGATTGAAAAAAAATTAAAGCAAAGTTATGGATTTAGCCTAAAAATGTTCTTGAAAGTTCATTATACTTTTATTGTAATTAATAAATTAATTGTTTTCCAATTTGTTATGATACGCTTTATTATATACGCCAAGTAACATTTAAAAAAACTGTTCTCAGCGGTTTACAATTTTTAAAGTGGATGACGCTTTATTTTAAATAATTTTTTTTTTTTGTATATATAAATACATAAAAAACCCACGTCAATTTACTTTACTTGAGTGAAAAACTTAACAAAGTTAAAAGGTTAAATGAAATTGGACCTACTCCTGCTAAAGGCATTTTAAGCGTCATGAAAAACATGACGTTCTGTGCAAAAAAGTAATAGTTATTTAATTGGTCAAATTTTAGGAAAAATAGTACCGTCATCGTCTCCTCTTCTTGCGGAGTGGTGAATGTAAAGGCCACCTCTGTTTCTTTTGCACGCGTTTCGTTCTTCTACACAAAGATATAGACCAGATCCATTAATCGTCAACAAGAAAACGTAGAAATATTCTAAGTTAAGCTGTCTTATTAATGTGTCTTTCTAGCCTTATACAGATTGTGACTAGATTCAAAATAATAATACGCTTCAGCTATCCTGGGTAACCCTATAGATGCTTTGAAACCCACGGCATTCATTAAAATTCTTTTTCTCTGAGCAGTTGCACGTTTTACCTTGTATTGGAGAGCACTTTTTTATCACACCAGATCGAGCACTATATTGTATCTCTAACCTGTAATCAGCACCACATTATGGTCTCGGTCGAGAGATAAACAGAAAAGATGGCACCCAAATTTAATTTACTTTTTTTACTTGGGATCTCTCCTTCATTTAAATAACGTCTTCGTGACAACATAAGAAGAATTCTAATGTCCCAAGATTCTTTATATTTTAAGACTGTACCATGCGTGGATCTGGAGGGGATAGAATCTGTTATTGTTGTAAAGTTTGCTTTTCTTAAATGTAGTTAAACAGCTCTGGAGGAAATATATCTGTTATCGCGGTAAAACTTTATTTTCTTTATTGCAACAGATCTAGTCCTCCCCACCTGTTCTTTTTTGTAAAGTTTGCTTTTCTTCAGTGTAGTGGTATGACGCTGGAGGAAAAAAGTCATTTTTTTCCCTGCTTTTTTGTGTAAAGAAAAAAAAAAAAAGGGGGGGGGGGGGTATCATTCCTTCAACTTTGTTTTAATTCCCGCCTGTTCATTTGAAAGGGGGACCACGCTTGTAATAAATAGTTATAATAATAATAATAATAATAATAATAATAATAATAATAATAATAATAATAATAATAATAATAATAATAATAATAATAATAATAATAATAATAATAATAATAATAATAATAATAATAATAATAATAATAATAATAATAATAATAATAATAATAATAATAATAATAATACTACTACTACTACTACTACTACTACTACTACTACTACTACTACTACTACTACTACTACTACTACTACTACTACTACTACTACTACTACTACTACTACTACTACTACTACTACTATTACTACTTCTACTACTGCTGCTGCTGCTGCTGCTACTAATACTACTACTACAATCACTAAAAATAATTACGGTGATGATGTTGATGATGATGATGATGATGATGATTAAAATGATGTTGATGATGATGATGGTGATGATGATAATAATAATAATTATAATAATAATAATAATAATAATAATAATAATAATAATAATAATAATAATAATAATAATAATAATAATAATAATAACGATAATAATAATAATAATAATAATAATAATAATAATAATAATAATAATAATAATAATAATAATAATAATAATAATAATAATAATAATAATAATAATAATAATAATAATAATAATAATAATAATGGTAATAGTCATAGTAACATTATAGATACAAAGGCCTTTGAACGTAACTAATATTTCGACAGATTTCTTGTTTTTCACAATCATTTGTTTAAATATTGCTCGGTTTTGCTTTCATGAATTGCCAAATTCATTAAAAAACATGGTCAATCTAGCCAAGCTTCTGATTTCATTGCTTTGTCAGACCCTTTCTAATCCACAAAGATAAATAATCATACATTTTACTTGGGGATGTATGCAAGGTAGAGCAACTTTTATCGCGCGGATTGTAGATCAACATCGTTTTATGAGTATCGGCTGAAAATAAATAAAAACTCAAAACAAGCAGTGAGTACATAGGGTATATCAGCCTTTTAAATGACCCTTGACCCTAGGTCTTGGCATTAAGATAAGTAAAATCCAGGTCAAAACATGCAGACGAAAGACGCCATTGCAGTACAGTTACAGGGTACCGCTCCACTTCCTGCACCCTCTCTCTCTCTCTCTCTCTCTCTCTCTCTCTCTCTCTCTCTCTCTCTCTCTCTCTCTCTCTCTCTCTCTCTCACACACACACATACAATTTCTCTTCCTCTCTAGAGACTCAAAGCTTGATCTAATTTAGTCTCTAGATCTAGACAGTGTTTAGAAACATGGACCTTAAATGGATGTCTTTAAAAATTGACCTTATCGATACTGCTCGCTACAACAGCTTCAGTGTTGACATTTGGCTGGTCCAAACATATATCTAGTCATTTTGTTGATTTTGAATAAGAAATGGATTGTCGGGAGTGCTCTAACTTGGTTATCCCATTATTTCACTATGGATGCCTATTGCATCACGACGGGTGGGTGAATACGATTCACCACACGTGATAATTCACGAGTTTTGTCCGAATGCGAGAAATTAACAAAATGTCCATAGCACTATGTTTCCGACTTGCGGATTTCACTCAACCTTTTTTTTTTATTTGAATATTTTTTCTTGAACTGAGTGTGCGCACTACGGAGTGTTGGTATTACCGCCAATACTTTCAAACCTGTCAAGTGTGTCAGTGCAAACACTATTGCTTTTTGTGTTGTTCAAAAGTCAGAACCACATAGAGACGTCTGGAATGCTACTTTGTTGTCATGCAACTTTATTTTTTTTTTCATTTGCTGCGTTTTGTGTATTTCTTTTCTTTCGTCTTGATTTTGCATATTTCTGAACATCGGTGTTCGCGCTTTTGAACATATAAGTTTAATAAAAGTATAAGCTCATTCAGGCTATGTGATAAGATTAGGAAGCCTCTATGGAAAAATTCGTTTGTTTTTCTGCTTGTTGTATTCCAAAATTCCATTATAGTTATTACAAGCGCAAGACCAAATCCCACAAAATGATACGCATTAAAAGAATAATAACATGATGAATACATTCAATAAAATCTAGAAATCTTTAAAAGAAATGTGTGTCATTTTCTAAGGTCCAGCGCAAATAGGTCCACTTCCAGCATTCGTAGTTCAGAAATGCATATCAACTCGCTTAATATTTACTTTATTATAAATACCATTCATTGTCTGCCTAGATGTAAATTGTTTGATCCAGAAATCTAAAGAAATCAAATCTATTTTTTTTTTCAAATTAAATTTGATGTTCACTCTGTATAAGATTTACACACTTTGAAGTTTGAGGTTAAGCTGAATTTCTAGCAGGACTCGACAGAAACCCGAAAAGCGAATGTGTCGCAGTCCCGCAGTGCATTATTCTGGCACATTTCTTAGAACTGTCAGTTCAGCCATGTTCATTGGTCCAGATAATTTATAGAAAAACAACATATCATCTGGTATGCCCTCACTTACCTTGCAAGATTTTCTCATATTCACCAGGCATTCTAGAGTGAGGGAAAGGTTAATGGAGAATATCGTCGTATAAAAATCAACCAAATGGTCAATATTCCTCAATAGAAGCGTCAGTTTTGCTAGGCAAGCTATTTTTTCAACTTTGCTCCTAGTTTTGTAATGCAAACAAGAGGAAAGAATGATATGAATTTATGATAAGGAAAATAAGCGACAGGCCTCTTGTTGTAAAAATAAACCTTGAAAAGAGACTACGCGGCCCTTAAGAAGATTATGCATAAGCTGAGTTTGAAATTGAAAGATAAAGTAGATTTTTCATAGATATTCTGAGAACGTAACGTTTTCTGAAATCGAGTTGGTTAAGCTGTTAAAAAATAACTTGTATTGACGATGATTAATGCGAGTAACATTGTAAATGATTTGAACAAATTAATTTAAAGATATATATATATATATATATATATATAATGTGCGGGTGTGCCAAATATGTGTTCTCTTCCAGTTTCCTTAGAACATGTGGCAAAGTCCTGCTGGGACAGTTAAAGTACCAAGTCAGTTACGGCTACAAAAAAGGCTTGCTCAAACTGCCATCAATTTCAAGAAAAGTGAAAGAAAGTTCATCTTCTCCAGATGATTTCTGAACTTCAATTTTATTCATTTTTTTCCCTTCAATTCAACAAAACAGTGCGGTGGGTTTAAATATCGAAAACTGACGAGTTTGCAGGTTCCTATTTCACAACCTCATCAATCTCTGATCGACTCCTAACGTGAGTCTGGCAGCCCCGTGGGGACAGAGGCTGTTCAAGATTCCGACCCCCAATCGCCACGTCCCAACCTCTCTTCTGATAGCCACCCGTTATGATACTGTCTTCAGAGGTCGTTAAATTTGTGCAATGGCAAATCTTTCGTGATCACCCAATGCTATGTAGAATGATTGTAGGATTTTACGCGTATCTTTGTAGAGTGTTTAAAAGTTTCAGTTTTTTTGTTTGCCATGATAATGTGCACAGCAAAATATCTGTTATGAGATAAACTTCGGGGTAAGAGTAGTTCAAGAAAGGGAGAAATCGTCAACAGGTCTCACCGTTCCGTAAGATTGGGCAAATCAACCGAGAGAATGGTAGGCAAACTTTTTCATCCTGTGATACTCTTTGCATATTCTCACCACTATGCTCAATTTCAAAAAAAATTTTACTTTACTAATTTATTCTGTCAAAACTGTTTCTTTGTCCATACCCTAAAACTAGTGTTAGAGTGACCATAAGTACATTATTTTAATAATTGCTTAATATATCATTATTCATATATGTATATATCATTATACATGTGTATATATATATATATATAAAAAAAATTTTTCCACTAGATTTTTTACAGTACACTTTGAAATGATACGGAAAAGAAAATCTGTGCTCAGTGTTAAAAAAGACGTTTGGCTGGACAGGATCGTCTTGGCACAGGTTTTGTCTAAACGGCTGAGGCGGTAATTCAACAATGTGAAAAATTCTCGCTGTCATTTCCTTCCGCGTAGCGTTAGTTACATGTCCGGGGTTCCCCACTATCACAAGCAGCATATAGAATTATCTCTGATGTGGTATTTCAATAATTGGCTAAAAAGTGTACCCAAAAAAAAAAAAATCATTGCAAGAAGGATCTTATGATGACTTTCTCATACTTTGAAGGCATCATTAGGATCTGAATCAGAAATCTAAGTCTATATTAAAGAAATGGGATCATCATTATTTTACGAAATATCTAATTCGAATCTAGAACATGCGTTAATTAGATCTAGCTCTGGATTTTGATCTAGAAAGTAGTTATATCTAGATTCATATAAATGTTTTGCTGATTAAATTTATTTTTTAAAGCGTAGAGAATTTGTGAAGTTCCAAGCTCTAGATCGATATCGAAGTGTTGTAATGTGATCTAGTTTATGTTACTTATGTTGAGCGATCTACCAATCTTATTAAGACCATGGGTCTAATGTTGCTCAGTTTATTTATTTTCTCTAACAATTACGTTGAACTATCTTTCTATGTATCTATCTGGTCATTCTATTATCCATCAGTCTATATTTCTATCTTTCTATCGACCATTTTATATCTATCGCTCTATTTGCCTATCTATTCATTTGCCCATATATTATGTCTTACTGGCTTCCTAATTATGTAGGCCTAGATAAGGATTTCATGACGAATCACAATACATGTATACGACATTTTCAAAAAGCTTTGGGAAAAAAAGTTAAAATCTAACTACTGAGTTTTGCTCTCAACAGGTTTGTGTATTTTAATCAAAATGTAATTGGGTTTCAAATCAACGTTTCGACTATATGCGGGTACAACATTTTTTAAAATACAAAAACTACAAAGGTGTTGTTATCACATCTATACAGCAAATCCCCAAAAATTAGATAAACATATATAGCAATTCGTCATGGTACCCTTTGCATCTTCTGACTACTATTTTCAATATCAATATTGTTACTTTCCTGGTTTATCCTACCATAACTATATCGTTTTCCATACCCTGCCACTAGTGTTAGAGTGACCATTAGCTCTGCATTCGCCAGTGTCTATTACTCCAAGTGTAACTTGATTTACACGGTTTCGGTTTGTGCCCGCAACCACTTATGCCTGACCACAGGAATGTGCCAAGGCTGATAAATATCTGAATGTTGGATGCAGGATCCTAGCAATGGGTCTTGACTTGATCCATGGCAGGCGCAGTAAGTCTGCTCTGGTAATGAATTTGTGCAGCACAAATGATAAATAAGGCCAGCTTATCTGCTTAGAATTACTTCTTGTCGACTTTCATGTTTTGTGGTCATCCGTATACATCTTAGTTTGGCGGCCCAATCTGTGGTTACACAATATTTTTTTTTCTTAGCTGTTTTAAATTGTATGTATATAGGTATGCTGGGAGTGAATAACATAAATGATTTGGGACTGAAGCTCTAAATGAAAGTGTGCCTCTAGCGGTGAAGGAAAAAACGGGGCATAAAATGAACAAAAACTTTTATACCTTCAGCTAAAGAGACAATTTGAAATAGAGAAAAAGAGAGAGAGAGAGAGAGAGAGAGAGAGAGAGAGAGAGAGAGAGAGAGAGAAGGAGAAAACAGACGGACAAACAGACAAAAACTTGAGAAAGACATAGAGATCGACAGGCAAAAACAAGCAAATACACCATCAGAGAGATGAAGAGACAAAAGGTCAGAGAGGCGAATAGAGAGAGGTCGAGACACGGTTTACGAGAGAAATAGAAGGAGATAAGGAGCAACAGAGGGAGAACAAAGGAATAAATAGAGAAACAGAATGAAAGAAGAAAAAGCCAGTTGGATAGATTTATACGGAAAAGTTTTTTTAATCAATGGTCTCGGAAATCCACCCACTTTCTTTCCTTATGACAAAATACAGTGTGCTGTTTTTCTCAGCGCAGCTTGGCATCTCCTATGCTCTATGAGTAAAGCAGTTTTCATACATTCTAAAGCTAAGCTTTCGCAATCCGAGAAAATTAATCTTTTAACCTAACTATAGAAGCAGCTTTTTGCTCTCTCTCTCTCTCTCTCTCTCTCTCTCTCTCTCTCTCTCTCTCTCTCTCTCTCTCTCTCTCTCTTTCTCTCTCTCCCTCTCTCTCTCTCTCTGTCTCTCTCTATATATATCTGTCTGTGTGTGTTTGTGTGTGTCTCTCTCTATCTATCTCTCTTTCTCTCTTGCGCGCTCTCTCTATATTTTCGTTTTTTCTCCTTCAGCCTCCTCTCTTCTTTCCAGTTGTTGTCTTGTTCCGCTACCTCCTGAACACCCCCCCCCCCCCTCTTTCCCAACATCTTTTTTTTTTTTTAATCTTTGTTCTTACAATTGTTTATTTACACGAAACACTTTCAATTTTCCTAGAGAACGGATAGGTATAGCAGGTATTTTTTTTTTATTCTCAAGACAAACAGAGTTCTAGATCCGGAAGAAAGCAAACAAAATGAATAATGCCTTTGACAGAGAGTAGAGAAGTAACATGCGAGCCACAGCTTGGAGTCATCCCGGTGTTTGCTGTCTGGCCGTCCACGCTGCCTGGGGAGCAGCTCGGAAGTTTGCGGGCTCGCCCGAGCCTGGGAGGGACCAACACTATTGTTGTGTCACATAATTTACACTGACATGCATTGGGAGAATTGCTTCCTGTATCTCAGCTATTCAGTATTTAGCCAATGTGATTGAAGAATAAGCAAAATATGCAAACTTAATTAACGGTGCTGAGTTATTGGTTTTTATAAGTGTTATTTTCCTATCAAAGAAGCTTGCTTAATTTAACAGAAAAGATTAGTAGTTTTGGATAATTTTCTCTAAATAGCTGTTATGTAGCAATTTCGGCGGATTGGAGATGAAGTAGATTGGCCTCAATTGATAATAGTGTGGTTAAAATCGACAAAGACATAGCAATTTTTTTCCAGTGATAAAAATGATTCCTCAGCATTACAAACATAACTGGTTTCAGTTGCGTTATACCTAGAAAACATATTATAAACCTCTTCGTTTCGAGTATCTTATTTTATATCATACTTTGTTCATTGGAATTTATTCTAGAAGAAAGTTAAACGATATTATTAATAAATGAGGAGCAAAATAAAACAAACAAACACAAAAGAATCAAGAACAAATCTGTGTATACTGAAGTTTTTCATTGTTTTTTCTCTTTGTTGGTATTTTCGTGAATACCAGTTTTAAAGGGTTCTAAACTAATGACTGTTTGTTAAGAGTGTAAGCCAAGCAGCTAGTTAGCACTGCTTTCGCGAAGTCCATCGACTTTTGTTTTGAATTTAACTTCAAGAAATTCTTTGCAGTATTTAAGAAAATAAGCTTCTTGATTGATATAGCTTGTGTCTCAGGCAGTGCGTTCTCCAAGGGGCAAAGAATGTTTGCAAACATTACTTTAAAATCTACGTGGTTACAAGAAAAAATGGTAAGATTCCATTAATCTTTCGTAAGAGCTACTTCGTTTAAGTTCGATCTCCCATTATTTGTACTGTCTTTCTTATTATGTTAAATTCACTCAAGATGTTTCATGGATATTAAATTCATACATACATTTGCTCCCGAGCTTTTAAAAGCGTGCCTTTCCGTGTCCATTATTTTACCCTATCCGATTCTGTAAATATATAGCTCCTCCTTGACTGGCTGAGTCAATTGATAAACTTCCTGACTGACAAAGTGACTCACAGACAGATGTCATTTAACAGTAATTTCACTATATCGGGAACCAATGAGGATCTTCCAGTATCAGCTATTATTATGCACAACCGTGACAGAGCAGATCTTAAAAATTAAGACCTCGTGTCATGTAGTAATGATTGTGAGGCTATAAAGGAGATCATGAGAGAGTCACTCTAGTCTTGAAAACTCTAACTCTCTCTCTCTCTCTCTCTCTCTCTCTCTCTCTCTCTCTCTCTCTCTCTCTCTCTCTCTCTCTCTCTCTCTCTCTCTCTCTCTCTCTCTCTCTCTCTTTCTTTTTTTCCATATATTTATCTATCTCTCTGTTTGTCTCTCGTTCTGTGTCTTTCTGTTTCAAAGTTCAAAAGTTAAATAGTCTCAGATAATAAAACAATCATGTTCCGCCTCCAGGGCGAGTAGAATTTGTCATAGAATGTTCGTCAAATAACACAGCCAGCGGTGATGTGGCCAGCGGCCAGTCTATCTCATTGTGGCTGGACTGTGCCAACAACAGCAGTAGAACTGAGTAACTCACTTTTGTCTTTGAAGTTTTTTTTTTTCTTTTTTTTTTAAGGCAAAAGATTCTCAAGGCAACAGGTAGTGTAGACAAAACACTTCTCTGAATAGACAGCACCATATAACAATAAGAAAGTTTTACATGACCACAAGAAAATAAATGTTATTTCGATGGATTCGCGATATAAGAGGCCGTCAGCACAAAATATAAATAGGAATATTGTAAAGAAATTTATTTTTTTATATTTATTGAAAGAAAAAAAGCAGAAATTTGATTTTTCAAAGTACAAAATAACCAAAGCATTATCTTGTATGGAATTCAGATGAATTTATTCTAATGGCCCTTCCAATCTAAAAATTTGCCACTCGATTCTGAGAAGTTGCCAGATGCTCTGTTTTCACAATGTGCTTTTTTAAATACAAGATCATTGGTGCCGAAATTTTTTTTTTCTATTATGTTTTTTGCATGGCAATACCCGTAAGACTTTAACATCTTCCACCATTTTTTAGGAAGACACTTTTTTACGCTGCGTTAAATACAAGAGTAGCTATTAAGTAGATATTCTACTCATCTTTCTAAAGAAAGAAAAAACAAGGAGAAGAAGGAAAAGATGACGCTGAGGATGATGAGGAGTAGCATGATGATGAAGAAGAAAAAGAAGACGGAGAATATGATGAAGAAGGAGAAAAGGATAAATATGGAGGTGAAAAAGGAGATGAAGTAGGAGAAAACAGTAGAAGAAAGGGAAAGGAAGGAAATAGAGGAATGGGATAAGAGGAAGGGCGTGACAAGAAAAGAGTTGATGGAAAAGGAATAGAGGATTGGTTTATCACGACAGAGTTAGGAAGGGAGGAGTAAGCGATTTTTTCCAGACTTGGTTCGAGCGATTTATTTTAAAATGCGATTCGTCGATATTTTAAGTTTTAAACATGGAACACTGTTGACGCTTGAAAGAATCCTTGTGATAGTTTGTTGTTTGGCTTCCTTGTCGTTGGTCTTAACATGACTTTAAAAAGTACGGCTTTCGTTTTGTTTTTATTTTAAGTCGTCAATTTCTTTGTACGTGAATTGCAATAAAGAAATGTTATCTCAAGAAATAAAAAAGATAAAAAAAAAAAATGAACAATTGCTGTGACCTTTTAACTTTCGGAAAGTCTTAAGAAGAATTTTTTTTCTTTCTTTTTAAATTTTTTGTTGATTTTGTTCATTATCAAATTAAAAACTGAAGGTCAACCACTCTCATTGAAACTTGATTTTAGGGTAAAATGTTTTTTCCCAATCAGGTTAGACAGTTTTGTTTTGTTTAGTAGCGAGAATAAAATGAAATTAATGGACTCTAATATATATTGGTATTACCTCATGAGCTTTAAGTTTATAGTGCCGTGTGCCTAGATGGTATAAAAGCTGACCCAAATGTACTAATATAAATGGTGTAGATTTTTCCTGGCTTCAGCCAAATGTGAATGGATTAATTTAGAGGAAAAGAGGTTAATATATTTCTATATTACGTTACAATTTTATCTCTTTACTTTCACGCTAGAAGTTTAAACCTGCTTATTCTCAGCCCTACTATTGTAATCCATTTTAAAGATTATTTTAAACTCTTTTAAGAAGGCTAAGAATGCATAAAAATGATTGATTAAAAAGTAATAAAAATAGATTTGGATTTTTATAAGACGAGCTAATTATTTCTACTATATCATACCGAGTTACTTTTTACAGAGAAATCAATACTTTGGTATAAAAAAAACCCCGATTGTTAACAGATTCTTGACATCGTTCAATATGCAATTCAAAGTTTCTGTACATTTTTATTTATATCTTGCGTAAATTTTGTGTAAATTTGGTTGAAAAAATTGAGTGCCAAAATTTCTAGAACTGTCAGAAAAACTGACCCCTAAATAGTATGGAAAGAATTAAAGATATGTGTAAATTGCAAACATTATAAAACGTACAATACGATAGAAATTGAAAAACAACGTTTAAAATAATATCGAGCGTATTTATAGTAAAAAAAAAAAGTGTAAAAAGAGTAAATAGTATAAGACTTTCAAATAATATTAGTGGCATAAGTTTTATCAAAAGTATCAATAATATAGAAAGGAAAGAGGTATAAATCGTACCTAAAGTGTAACAATATCAAGTATATAAATGTTATGAAACGTATAGAACATATAATAACATAATGTATCAATAAAAGTCGCTTACAAACACTTAAATTCATAAAAATTTAAAAAACGAATAAGCGTTATAAAATTTGGAAAACTCACAAAAAGACATCTCTAGATTTCGATCTTTCTAGATCCAAAAATGCTTTTTCACCAGAAATATCCTACGCTGCTTAAATAAAACTCAGGAACTCTGTCAAACAATCAGACGCACTTATATGTCTTAAATACAAGATAGCCTAGGTCATGTAATTTCCATGCGCTCAATTTTTTGTTTCATCGTCAGAGCTTTTTAAAGACTTACGTCTCATTTTGCAGACGCTAATGCTGTTACAAACTAAAAGCTCAGCATAATTCTTCATGAAATCCCACTCCCTCTTGAAAGAGATGGAGTTAGATTTACATAAATTTCAAACTTTATTCGAAGTCAATTTCTTTCACAAACAAATCCCACGTCGTCTAGGGTCCATTTGCAGATCTCTCTCTCTCTCTCTCTCTCTCTCTCTCTCTCTCTCTCTCTCTCTCTCTCTCTCTCTCTCTCTCTCTCTCTCTCTCTCTCTCTCTCTCTCTCTCTCTCTGTCTGTCTCTGTCTCTGTCTCTCTCTCTCCCCCCCCCCCCCTTACACACTCACACATCATTCCCCTTAAACTTAGAATATTCCGGCAGTCCTAGTGATAGAAAATCATGGGATTTGAATTTCAGATGCCACTCAAAAAAATTCAAATTTGTAGAAATTAAGTTGATTTGTCACAGAAAGAAAGCAAAGATATATGTACTCACTAGAAGCTATTAAGAACGCCTCGCGAAAATTGGAAAGCAAACTGATCGATAAAAAAGAGTAGTTCAGGTGCTTGGCGCGGCATATCACCTTTATTGAAATAGATTCCTAGCTTATTTTTCTTTTTTCTGTAAACAAACTTCATCCCAATTCTGCTGTGCAAAAACCGTATTTCATGTGATCATGTGAATAGCCAACCAAGATATCTTGGCAGTGTGTTGAAAATCAAGTGATCTCTGGCGAAAATAATTTTGTTGAACTCTGAAAAAAAATCTATTATCTGGCAACTGAGCTTGACAGAGTTTACTCTATACGAAAGAGTCTAGTTTGCATGACAGATTAGAAAGTGAATGACAACTGGGGCAGTTTGTTCTCCAAAGTTGTTTTTTTTTGTATAACTGAAAAAGGAGCTCAACTTGTTAACTTAAAGACTAATTTTCATTCTTTTCAAGAACAGGCATACCTTCTCTTTGTACAGAACATTTGTCTTCTTAAAATCCGGTTTGTCCTCGCTTAAATCTTTAATGCATTAAGGGACATTAAACAATTTAGCATTAATACTGCTGACTCACGTCAAGGAAACATATTGAACTTCGTGCTGCTTTATTTAATTCCAAAGGTTAGCATTTTCAAAGGTTTATAATCTCTCTGGAAAAGAGAATTTAAAAAGTCTTCTTAGCCGACAGAAACCATAAGTATGCTGCATTGACGATCCTTGTTCAAGAGCAGTTTTAGGCTTGAACGTAGAGAGCAAGACATTAAGGCAGAATCGATATGCTAGATAGATGCAAGACCAAGATAATCTTCGTCATATCCGTGTGGATTTCGTTTGACACCGATATTATATATCAATTGCGAAAATAAGAAAAGAGAAAGATTAAGCTTCATCTCATCAAAATTATGGAACTTGTTTTTTGTTATTTTTTTTTTACATGATCATCATCGGCCTACGTTTAGAACACAGTATAGGAACTAGCGCAAAATATCAGTTGGCGTCAAAGAATAAAAGTTGCTCTCTGTGCATGCCTAAATTTCGTCAGAAATGAAGAATGCAGTCAGTATTATAGACAGGCGCGTCAAACTGGTGATATTTCGAAACGGTCTTCTACAAAAGAGCTATAGTAGGCCCTAATATTGATTTACTTAAACAGAGAAGATGAGGAGTTACTTCTTGACATTCTTCAAATAGACACCTTCACGAATATAAAGCAGCGTCCAGATTACAGTCCGAGCTGTCCGAGCTATAGCCTTTCTCTTCGATTCCAGTCGGAGCCGTTGGGGAGAAAGTCTATCCATTTTCTGTCACTCCATTACGTCCAAATCGCGCACTTCGACGACTTCAACATGCGTCGTAATTTCACTTGGTATTTTTGTTTAGTTGCCAATCGGTGAGTGGCTGTCGGTGCCGAAATTCGATTTATGTTTTGTCAGTGTGTGACAATATTTACGGCAGCTCAAAACCTATAACAGACTGATTCAGAATCAGTGTATTGAAATTAGGCAAACTGTCCGCGAGAAAACTTTATGACGCCATGTATTGATCAGCATGAAGATTTCTCGGCAGGAAACAAGCACAAACTGAAGTAATGCAAGCTTTGTTTCCAAAAACAAAGGATTTCTCCTGACAATTGGCGTGGCTCAGTGCTGAAAGGTAGAAGGGCATGTACAGAAAGTAATTGGAAAAAAGCATAGAAAGCATTCAACAAAAAAAGACGACAAGCAAGATAGAAGGATAGAAAGAGAGATCGATATATTCATGATTATGAAATGATGGAGCAAAGGCGACTGCTTTAAATCAGTTATTAGGATAAAAGCCGTCAGCTTGATTTTAGTGACTAGCAATAAGTTACAGAATGTAAGACAAAGAATTTTGTCACCAGGAAATCCTCGCAATGACGCTTAGCAGTGCGTCGCTCTATTGACACAACCCTATTATTTCCACAACTTTTTGTTGTTGTGGATTTTTTTTATTTTTTATTTTTTTTTTTTTTTGAAATAGCATTTTCGGATTAGTCTTCAGTTTAAAAAAAAAAAAGAAAAAAAAACCCAATTCTTTCACGGGAATATTAGGTCTTTGATAAAGTTTCACAGAAAAAAGATCTAATTAGTGGATGACTACGCAAATCCTCTACATACTCGAGTATAGAGAGAAAGCTTATCTTTTTGAAAATGATTGGGGTTTTTTTTTTTTCGCATAACATTCCTTTTCTTTTTTCGTGATTTCTACAAAAATTTATGCCATTTCTTTCTCAGCTTTTGAGCAAACAACTTTTTTATCATTGGTCTGTTATAATACTCCAAAGAAGAAAGAACAAAAGTCTAATAGATTTATTCAATCAATCTATCTATCTGTCTATCTGTCTCTGTCTTTGTCTCCGTCTCACGCTCTCTCTCTCTCTCTCTCTTACTCTCTTTCCCTCTCTCCCTCTCTATCTATGTCTATCTTTCTTTCTCTCTCTCTCTGTTTCTTCCTTTTCTTTGATATCTATGTATCTAGCTAATTTTTAGTTGCAATAACTTCATACATAACGTGCTCAACAAATCAGCGTTTTATTAACAATACTTGTCTGTTTCCTATGTAATTCTGTATCTATCTTTCTTTATAATGGACTTCACGGGTATTAGTAAAGCCGTGGATGCTGGTTTTGTTATAAATGTATTTGCACGAGTCATGATTCGCATTATGATGGCCATATGAATTCAACGACAGACGGTCATGAATCCAAAATTTAAATACAGGATAAAATCATCTGATCGAGAATTTCAAAACGCTTCAGCATTTCTAAGTGTCTATGCTAGACACTTATTTCCTCACGGAAGTCAAAGAGGAAAGCGTATCATAGGATTCCGAGAAGATATTTCCTGTGCTGCATGTGTAAAAGAAAGATAGGAAAAAATTAATCTTGAATATATCTTATTTTAAAGGGAGATAATGCTCTGAGATCTGTTCGATAGAAAGTTCAAGTGATCTAACCATAGCTAGTGTGGATGGTTTATCAGTTTCATCTAAAAAAAAATATTTATTAGTTATGTGACAAAAATGAAGCTTAGCAATAATCTTACAGTGTTGAATCGAAAGTCAAGATTATACATAGATCATTATTTTCTTTTCAGTAGTCTTTAGGATGTAACATCTTTGTGCTGCAAGACAATGTATCTTCCTCAGTCAGACGTTATTATCTTTGCTGTCCCGGTGCGAGTTCTAAATAATGTAATTTCCATGGAACCCTTCTACCTTTGATTTGGAAACGGATGATTATTTCCCAGCTCATCTAAATTTGATTTTTCCCCCCGAGGAGCAGAGACATGGTTTAGTCTCCAATCTGCTTGTAGAATGGATTTATAAATGCATCCAGTATATAAGAAAAAACAAGAGATTTTGATTAACAAGAAGATAATAATTTGCCTTCATCCTTCTCCCCCCTCCCTCCCCCCCCCCAAAAAAAAAAAAAAATAAATAAATAAATAAATAAATAAAACCAAAAGGTACGAAGTGGACTTTTATGAGTGATGGCTTTTGATTACACTAGCGTTCAGAGTTTAATTGATTATTGTGATCCGATTTAGCAAGATCGTAATTATTTTTAGACTGCCTATTATCTGTTTGTACAAAAAATTTCATTAAAAATATCTCAGGCTTACGTTTTAGAAAAGCCCAAAGTTCCCCGTGTGATAAATCCATAATATGAATGGAATTTCATTACAAAATTAGCTTCACTCCGTGAATATTTTATGGAAAATTTTGGGAATGACAAGCATGCATCAGCATAACTAGGATCAACCCTCTCTAGAACTGACATACAGGAGCCCCTCAGGATCCTTGATGCTATTTAAAAAACTGACATGCTGCCAAGCCCAATGTCATGAACTCTTTACCTACTATCACAAGCTTGCAGAGTTCTCTCCATTTGCGTGTATGAACCCTCCTTTTTTTCCGCACTTTTATTTTTGCAGCTCTGAGCGTTAGAACTAACGTCATTCTTTCAGTTTCTCAATACAGACGCAATTACTTCATTTACAGACAAAAACAATCATTATATTTACATATAATGTACTTTAATTCAAACTTGACCCTATATCCAATTTTTTAAAACAAACTTAGATCTATCCATAAAAATCCAAGTCATCGTTTCCGATGAACAAATTCCAATTGTCAATTACGGATTTCAAAATTGTAATGTATGTCGAATAACAATTAAATTGAAAAAGAAAAAAAAATATAGTTAAATAGTAAAGAACTCAATAGTAACTGGGCACACAAGAAGCTAGCTAAAAAAATCTGTTAATCCTTGAAAGAATTTGAGCTATCTGCATTTTACATGTAATATAGTTTTCTTATGAAATTTTCTATATGAGTGTTTATTTTTTGGTGTATGTGTGTGTGTTTGTACTCAAGATGCAGCTTTTTATGTGAATTGCTGTATAAGACGGAGAAAAAGAATAGCTGATTGATTTTGTCAAATTCCAGTCGTGGGTAAAGCAGAGATTTATGGGCCGAAAATATGAATTTTCAGCAACAATAATCATATACATATCTTTGCTCTGGTGATAGTAATGTTGAGTGCTTTTCTTCTCTCATCCCATCATCGGTGTTATTCCAATTTTAATTTCACGTCTCTTAAGTCTATCGATGGTCATGGTTTATGTTGATGATTAACGTCTCTTAGTTCTCGAGACGCACCTCTTTACAAATTATTGCAGTAACAAACTCATCCAAGCGTTGATTCGATGGTGAGCGCTTCGGAATTCTGCTCTGATCGAGGGTTTTATTGTTCGATTTGTTACCAAAGCTTTAGGTTTAATTCACTCTGGAGAGAATAAAGCCAAGCATTTCGCGAATCGCTTTGTCCTTGATACATTGAGCTTGTCTTAACTGGCAGCCGAAGAATATCACTTGAACAGTAATAAATCTATGTTGCGTATATTGACAATGAGAGATTAGAGATATGATTAAGATGATGGAGAAAGACAATTTATTTAAAATAAATTTACTATGTATGTGATATAAAATTATGTTCTTAAAATATAAAACAAATAAATTTTGAACGGGAATCCTTTTTATTTCATGTTTTATGGAACGGTTAATTAAAGATTTTTCGTTTATAAAATAGTGGAAAATACTGACGATTTTTATCAGGCAGAAAAAAGATGTAATTTGAATAGACGTGGGTGGCAAATATATCAGTGTATATCACACCTTTTCTTTTCTGGTATAGCCCTTTGAAGATAGTTTTATGTTATGGTAATCCCCACGTTAATGTACTTCTCATAAGTGCCATTTTTTATTTTTGCTTTCAAATTTGAAATTCTCTAAAAGCATTGCACTTATATACATGTTATAAATTTCCAAGCAAATATTAGCAATACATTTATAATAATGTCATTATATAGTCACGAAAGCATTATTCGCCAAGGCGACTAATGTGTTGCAATTTTTTAATTCTTGTTCAAAATCGACGAAAAATTTGCTTTATACATTCTATCAGACACAACATATTTATTATATTTGGAACAAAATAATTCATGATAATAATATTACCTTTTTTGCCATTTTTTTTAATTTTTGCTACCTCCCCTTAATTTATTTTGAAAGTGGCTGAATAAATAAGCTAGTAGTTGCTTAAAAAATGTATCATATTGATCTTTTCTTATCGTTCTTTTTATCAAAAAATAACTTTATTGAAATAATATATTGTCTCCAAGATTTATCAGCGCGTGCTGAATTTTTCATAGCCTGAGTTTTGTGTTTAGAAGATTATAAAAAAAAAGGGAAAAAGAATATTTTAAGGGTCTTACTGAAAATCTGTATCCCATGATTGGTAAAATAATCATACTATCATCGAAAAAACATGAATTTTTGAAAATGCAACAAAACTTTTCTGCATTTTTTTGTAAAAATATATATATCGTGACTACAAAAGAGGAAGAAAATAGTTCTCACAAATACCCTTTCTGTTTCAGGTGTCTGAAGAGGAAAGAAAACAGATTCGGATCATCTTTGAGGCACGAACTATTTGTGAGCTGAAAAATGCCAGGGAATCCTATAGCCTATCTGGTGAGTAGACAAATTAATACCCACGACCTGCTGATCTAATTAAAAATATGTTGGACAGGTTACCTTCAAGAATGCTAAACAAATCTCGCATACAAAGCTTTCAAAGTCGCACTAAACAATAATTGCTGTTTTCAAAAAAGTCACGCCTCAGGCGCTGCTTTCACTCAAGGATTCAGCTGTTAGCTGTACAGGAAATACGATCAAACAGGATAACATTCTAGAGGGATTCAGTTCTTTGTTTAAATCTAATACCTAGTCCCGTATAATTCAATTTTTCGATTTTGTTTTATTATAAAAACTGCGAAGCATATTCACTTGTTTTCAGAGATAGAGCACTTATGTCGGCCTATCAAAAACCCTCTCTCACTGAGATTATGTCACTATTGTGTGTTGCGTCAAATTCCATTAAATTTGTATTGAGATCAATGTGAACAAACTGATCAGCCTTTCCATTTGAAAAATAAAGATTCCGATAAAGTAGCACCCTGGTCAACATTTAATCATTTCAAATATAATATTTTTTTTAATACAAGCTTAAAAACATTCTATGAACGTGACCCCGTTCTCAATTTGCTGGGTCTGGGGTGCGTGTGTGTATGAAATAGGCTTATAAATTGTCTTGATAGCTATCCTTTTATTTACATGGTCCAAATATATATTTTTATCTAGAGTCTAGATATATCTATAATTCCTTAACCACAAAATCTAGACCTAGATCTTAACATTTTGATTTGAGTCTAGCTGCAGTGTAATTATCTAGGCCTTTGATCTAGAACCTATGTCCAAGCAACTTTTCAGATCATTTACTTAGATCTTACACAATAACTTTCCAGATAGTTTTAGATCTGCCGCCGCCTTCTTTGTATACGTACTTTCAGTTTCACGCCTTCCATCTCTGTCAAAATGTCCTTACAGAAAGTAATTCGCCAATAATATTGGCTTTTTTCTGTTTAAGAAAATAATAATCACATATTGTGAATTGCCTTTGATTATCCAAAAAACACTATTTTGGTGATAAAATGAGTTACCACTCCAATCATTAGGGCATTTTACAACTTTATGCCCAATTTAACGTGCCTAGGTGTGCCTTGAAATGCTCGTTTGGGTGATCTTTTCACGTCTTTTCTTACTTGTCGGTCTCGGATTCGATCTAGGTCTGCAAATGTCTTTTTTTTATACTATTTACTTCAATCGCATGTATCTCCTATCAGCCTCAGTCGTTCTTAAAATGCCGTCTTTGTTTCAAAGTTGTACTATTGCATTTCAGCTTGTTAACTGAAAATTTTTAAAAGCCGCAAATCTATTTTGTTCATCGACAAAGAAGTTACGTCGATTCCTATTTTCGTTTAGAAATTGTTATTTTCGGAGCATATGAGATTTCTTGTGGTTAGAGGCTGATTATTCATTTAATTGCATTAATCATTTGCTTTTTCCAATAAGGTAATTATGTGCACATTACAATTATAAACAAGGCAATCTTTGAAAAAAATAATGATTTGACCCTTTTTTAATTTGCTTGTGCCACTTAAAATCTTGATACAAATCGATAACGTTAAAGCTAAAAACATTTTTTTTATTATCTAGTTAAAGTTTGATGTCATCAGGTTTACTGGTTTGCTTGTTTTTTGTTTTTTTTTTTACTTTTCTTTTCCAAGAATTTGGCATTTACACCTATGACTCAAGACAACATGCTTGTGATCTGAACACCATTTTTGGTTTGATAGGATTAGTATTATATTCTCTGACTAGAATCATCGATTAAATTGTCCTTGGGAACCCATCACCTTATCAGCTCTTTATCTTAAGCGTATGGAACATTCTAGTGCAAATCACCATTTTTTGTTTAATGCAGCAACACTTCTAGATAATTTGTACCAGAGTTTGTTCAGTCATGCATTTTGAGGGAAACAATACCCTCACTGTGAAGTCATGCAAGTAAATGCTGGGGCAATGCATTATTCACACCAGATAATCGGTTCTTTGCCTGTTATTTGTCTCTGTTTCTCTCTAACTTATCTGTGTGTCTGTGTCCTTATTTCGCTGTTTTTCTTTAGGTTTTCTGTATGTTTATGTTTCTGTCATTAGTCTTTGTGTCTACCTCAACTTCTTACCATTATTTTTTGCGTCTCTGTCTGAGTTTCTGTGTATCTCTCTGTTGTCTGTCTGAAACTGTCTCTCTCGCTCTCTATCTCTCTCCTTTCTCCCTCCCTCCCTCTCTCTCTCTCTCTCTCTCTCTCTCTCTCTCTCTCTCTCTCTCTCTCTCTCTCTCTCTCTCTCTCTCTCTCTCTCTCTCTCTCTCTCTCTCTCTAAATCCCTTCCTCCTTCTCTTTACTGAGCTCACGCACATAGTCAGTAAAGAATCCGGATACATATCTAAACCGCAGCAATTTCCGTCTGGCGAGACTTGACCAACAGGGCTTCGGTGTCGTTTCGCATGCTTTCATTAATTTTTATCGCCCGTCACCAGAACTTGGGGCGGGGGCACCAGTCCGCATCGGGTGATGGAAGATTCAGGAAATTCGAAAAAGCCACTTTATTTCGTGGAAACGACAAGGCAATTTTATTAAGTTTCTAGCCGATGACTGCCGAAACAATAAAAGGCTTTCTCGCTTCTTTACAGTTGCAGATTCCGAAACCCAACGTTTTTCTCGATTTTCCTTTATCTTAAATATGGCGAAATAACCATTTTTTGTGAGGAATTACGAGTATAATATTTTGTATAAAGATTCAAACTTTTTGACATCTTCTTGAATATTCTAGAACGTTTTGTAATGATTTTTGTACGCGTTTTTAATTCTTTTTTGTTTTTGTTGTTTTCTTTTTCGAAGAAAAAATTACATACTGTGATGTAGAAACGGGTAAATACAGCTAGCCGTTCGTTGCATTTTTTTGGACAAAGAAGTGAAATCAAATTAGGACTTCAGGGTAAATTTATCTCTGTAAAATGAATTTTTTCCTTTAATTAAGTTTACAATCCTAATAGATTATTTTCCAAGAAAGTTTAATTATATAGATAAGGATAACGATAGGAACAATATTAGTATTTTTTTTTGGTACTCAATTTGAAAAGGAAAGAGGACTATTCGGGTAATGTCAACAGATACGAGACTGGCTGGCTCTGGCCAGGTACAAATCCCAGCTCGTAACAGTGTTGGTCTCAGTACCAGAATACTGTTACTGTCGCTGCCATGTGCAGGAAAATGATTAGTGATGACTGCGTTATTCAGGAAGTGGCCTTACCGCTTCAGGTTTTTCTTTTTTTTTTGGTTTGTTTTTTTTTGCGGGGGGGGGGGGGGGGGTATATAATTTGTAATGAAATTGTGGGATTTGGTTATTTAAGTTATTTAGGAGGTATAAGATATTTTCGCATTAATGTAATGAACAATGAAACTATTTAGATAGGAAAATAATATTTGAGGCAGTTTTTATACAAGAATTAATTTAGATTTCTGAAATTTGTTTTCACAGCAGTTGTTTATTTTCTGTTTTTAAATTTTTCTTCTCTTTTTTTGCGGGGCCAAAAAAAAAAGGGGGGGGGGGGGGGGAGGAAGAGGTGGGAATGCCAATTTAGATGAATTAAGGATTTCAGAATGTTAAAACTTTATGGTGCAAGACATCTGCCCACTGATCATTGGTCCAACATTGCCATCGCAATTGGCCTACCCACCTATCATAAATAATAAAGTAGCATTACATGCATAAGGCAAAACATCCCCATAATTCCAAAACCCAATGAGAAATCCTTATCTACAATATTTGTTGTAGTCCGTTCTCTTCAAATGGCCAGTTAGGTTAAAGAAAATGAGATATTGTTCATAATTGTATGTAATTTTGTTTTTAAACCTTATGCGTTTGATTATCTCTCTCTCTCCTCCAGGCGTGTATTGTAACAGAACCTGGGACAACTTGCAGTGCTGGCCTGATACACCGGCTGGTCAAGTAGCAACTCAGAGATGTGCCAAATACATTTTTAGGTTTGACCAGAAACGTAAGCTTTTGGTATGATTACTTACCGACAAAAAAAAAATGTATAACTATGTGATACCCTATATATCTCGAATAGGTAATATGCCGTGAATTATGGGGTTCCAACAGTTAATGAGTATTGTTCATTGATAGGATTTGTCCTTGTAAGTAAAAAGGATCTATGAAGATCTTTGTAACCATGTTTTTAAAGTTTATCCTAGCAGCGACTTTGAAAGAAAAAAAAAAGTACCACAAGAACACAATTAGAGATGTTCGCAATTCACTTTCCGTCTATCGCAGCACAAAGTTGTACAAATCTCTAGGAAGTTCTTCTGTCGACTCATGGCTATATCAAGACTCTGGATCTTTTCGCGAAAAAAGGATATCTTTTAAAATAATTGAAATAATCGACGTTGATCTTTGCAGCAACTGCACAACATGTGGCACTATGCTTTGTGAAAAAAGAAATCAAACATCGAGGTTTTTGTTAGCACTGATTGTGAAATGCAATTGCTGCTGCTATGTTATCCCTTTCTTTCACCATAGCATTAATTATTTCACTTATTTTATGGATTATAGTCTTATAATTGTTTAATTTATTTTATTACGCATGTTCCTAGTTCTGATAATATGACTATAGGATAATATTGTATAATGTAAATAAAACATCTGGATGAACTTTGACATGTTCAAAAATAGCAAGAGAGATCGTACAAGATGAACCACTTAGTTCAATAGCATCGGCAATCTAGGGGCAAACAATTTGTATCTGTAAAACAATCCTCTGAAGATTGCTTTTATAATTCAGAGTAAGATAGTAGTGAGTTTCTTTTACTCTGTAGACTAGTTGGCTTGGAGCTCCTGGGAAAAGAGCGAGAAGAGAGTTGAGTAAATTACATCTTTTATTTTTTTTAGCCATGAAATCGATCCGATAGGATTATCCTTTAAAATGGAAGTTCTTTTGACTAATAAAATGTCTCTCCTTAAACCTCTTGGCAATGTTAGTTCTCACTTCTGAGTGAATCGATTTTGTCACGACAAAAACGGCCTCCGGTACTTGATATTTTTCACGAACGTCTGAGCCCCTTGAAGCTAGAAAAGTTATTCGTTTCAAGTATTTCACTGTCCTTGGTGTAGTTTGCTTGTTACGCCCGAAATGAATCTAATCTTCTCACTTAAAGCTGTCATTTTTACTCAGCTTTCACTCGCCAATAGTATTCAGCAAAGACCTAAACTTGAATAATTGACTTCATTTCTGTATGCGGTAGGTTTGCTGATTTTTCTGGCCTCCATTTTTTTACAATCGGTTGGTAAAACTTATGTGTGTCGAACATTTTATTGATGAGGGCTCTGATCCAACACGCCTCTTTGTGTAAATTAAAGCAATAAACTTTTCAAAGATGAGATGCAGATAGCAGAAAAGATGGTTATGAGAAGAACGAACAAGGTGCCGTTGCTTCTACTAGTGCTGTAGCTGCTGTTGTTGAAGATCATCATCATCATCATTATCATCCTCATTATCCTTTCCTTCTTCTTCTTCTTCTTCTTCTTCTTCTTCTTCTTCTTCTTCTTCTTCTTCTTCTTCTTCTTCTTCTTCTTCTTCTTCTTCTTCTTCTTCTTCTTCTTCTTCTTCTTCTTCTTCTGCTTCTTCTTCTTCTCCTTCTTCTCCTCCTCCTAATTATTATTATTATTATTATTATTATTATTATTATTATTATTATTATTATTATTATTATTATTATTATTATTATTATTATTATTATTATGATAAAGATGATAATGGTGATGATGATGATGATGGATCTGATAGTAATGATGATGATGATGATAGTGAGAATGGTAATAACAAAAAGGAAGAAAATATGATTGGTTTTTAGGATGGGGAAAACGTTTAATAGCTG
>JAWDGP010003485.1:127500-219706 GCA_033675545.1 Elysia crispata
AATCCATACACCTTTCGCTAACAATTAGATAGACTTACTAAAAGGTAAGCTACACGTTCGCTACACCCAGTTTTAGCAATACTTTTCCTTAAACGAATTATCCGTGCAGCTTTCATTACGAAATCGCTTCACATTTTCACTTTTCATTTTCTATTAGGTACCAATTTTAATTTTGAAATAATTCGCTTTTTAATGTTCTTTTGAACTGTAGTTCGAAACCTTTAAGTCGACTAAATTAGGTTTCTTAGACTAAGACTTTGCTCTTAAAAACATTATTATTTTATGTCGTTAAGAATTGCTTCTGTCGTAAAATTGTTAGGCGCCTGCACTGCCCGAGGAATCTGATCCATATGAACATGTTCCTGGCCTTTGGGCTGCGATCATCACTTGCTCTCATGAAGAACGTGTTGCTGGTGCAGGACATCGGCTTCGCCAACGACGTGAACCAGACGGGCCAGGAGATACAGTTCATAGAGGCTGGCACAGTGCGTCCGCCTGTTCTGTTTGTTTCTGTGTGTGTGTGTGTGTCTCTCTCTCTGTATCTCTTTCTCTGTCTGTCTGTCTGTCTGTCTGTCTGTCTGTCTGTCTGTCTGTCTGTCTCTCTCTCTCTCTCTCTCTCTCTCTCTCTCTCTCTCTCTCTCTCTCTCTCTCTCTCTCTCTCCCTCTCTCTCTTTCTCTTTCTCCCCCTACTCATCAAATAAAAACAATCACGTTAACCTTTGTTTGGTTTTTTTTAAAAAAACTAAAGATGAATACATAACCACATTGTAATAAGACATAGTCAGACTATCAAAACATTTCAACATCCCATCAAACCAATATTACTTGTACTCCTGAATAATGTAACAAGTGAAGAACATCTTAAAACCAAGCCATCTGCTTGTCTCACAATCAACCCGACCACACTACCTGCTGCCACAACGCTTAAGGCACACAAGAACTTTGTATCTTTTGCTGCTGTAAGTTAATATAAAGGTAATTCATAATACGATGGATGAGTGATACCTTTAATGTTGTTGTCTTTTGTTTTATTGTTTGTGCATTTGTTTTTTTATTTAGTCCACTATCAGGTGGCAGCTCTGACTCTTGCCCTTTTCTTCAAGCTGTCTAGTTACGTTGATTTTGCCTATGCAAAAAAACAGTTGCCTCAACAAATGAGGCCAAAACAATTCTTTCAATACCGTCTTGTTGTGAAATACAGCTTCAATTTTGTTTTATTTTTCTTTTTTTTTTTTAAACACAAAAGATCAATATAGACAGCCAATTTAATTTTAAGCGTGTTACAAGTCTTAAGAATTCTAATAGTGAGCTACCTTGACTATCTCACTTTCATTGCTCTAATAAATAAATCATTTAGAATAATTTAGTAAAGGTGCAATGTGAAATCTATTTGGTAAAGTTGTGTGTAGACAGAATAACCAACATATTTTCTCCACAAACCTTTTTTATAACCATTTTTATCTTTATCCAATAGCATTGGGAATGCAAGCTGTTCTTCACCTTATTCTACTACATCATCTTCACTAGTGTCATGTGGCTTTTCAATGAAGGCCTCTACCTGCAGCTCATCTTGTCTGTGTCAGTATTTGCTGAGCATACAAAAGTGCGCTGGTTCGTACTGCTAGGGTGGGGTGAGTAATTTACAACTGTAAATAACTATACATATTGCATGTTGTATTCATTGAAAATCTATTGCCAGGCTGAAGATTTTAGACGTACCTTTTGCAGTTTTTCTCATGCATAGTAGTTGCCATATTTTAAAAAGTGCATTTAGAAGGAAATCACTATACAGTAAGTAATTTTGTCACGCACTTCGAGTGTACCTAAACAAAATTACGTATTAATTTAAGAGCTTTGAATAAAGATCAGCTGCTCTAGGTGTAGAGTCCGACTGGAAATGGCGCGGCGGGAAAAAAAGGAAATCAGTCTCTGTTTCCTTTTCTCATAAGTCTCTCAATACACAAACAAATCACTATTACAGGTCGTAATTTTTTAATTGACTCTTATTGTTTTATTTGATGTTAGCCTTGAATTCTTTATAAATGTTCAGTGCAACCTGATGAATGATAATTATTTCTTTTTCTAAATCTTAGATTTTTGATCCTCAGCATTGCCACTGTTGTTTGTAGCTCCTTGGATTGTGTGCAGAGTATATCTGGATAATATTCTGTAAGTAAAAACATAATTTTGCATCTCAATTTTGAAATGGGCGACCCAAACTATGAAAAGTATTCATCATGAGATAATTGGTTAAATTTGCGGAAACAGTGGAGATGACAGTCGTATCAACTGTCGTTCTAGAGGTAGTGGTAGCAGCAGCAGCAGCAGTAGTCGTAGTTGTAGTAGTAGTAGTAGTAGTAGTAGTAGTAGTAGTAGTAGTAGTAGTAGTAGTAGTAGTAGTAGGAGGAGGAGGAGGAGGAGGAGGAGGAGGAGAAGTAATAGTAGCAACAGTAATATTTGTAGTAAAGCAGAAGCAGCATATTTTCAGTCATGAAAGACTTTCAAAAAGAAAATTTTTTCATTTAAGTAATTTTCAGTTTGTGAAGCGCATGATTCATTCAGAAGTTTTTTTTTTGTGTCTTCTTGTGCTTCAGATGTTGGAATGTGCACGTAGTTAAATCTCTGTGGTGGATCTTGCATGGACCAATGGTTGCATCTGTAGTGGTGAGTTGAATCTGATCAGCAAGACAGAAGCCTACATATATGAGTAAAACCATGTGTCATACCTTGCTCTGGAAATAATCTTTTGGATCGGATGTTTTAAAAAATCTTTTGCTAAAAAAACTAGTATATTATATCTAATCAAGTGGTGATAAATGTGCTCAGAAGTAAAGTTCTTTTCATAAAAAAAGAAAACAAAAAATTATAATGTAATGGTTTTTTTAACTTCAGCTATTAATCGACCCAAATTTACTTGGTCACAAAAGAATAAAGATGGATCTCTTTATTCCTTCTTCAGTTTCACACTTTTACCTCATATATCTATTTGCAGATCAATTTCTTTATCTTTATGAATATCGTCCGAATGCTGTTTACAAAGCTACGTGCAGTTAACTGCCCTCAGTCGAAGATGGTTCGATACAGGTAGATAACTCCAACTGTGAAATACGTTTTTCTGTTGATACAAGATCATTTATGTCTCACTTTGCTGTCTCATCTATTTAACATTTTCAATTTTTTTTTCTTAGGCATTTCTCGCAATAAGAGTAATACATACAGATATCATCATCCATACTTTCAACCCAATGGGCTGTAAAGAATCTGAAGTCCCCATCTTCTCTGTATTGTTCAGATATGACTTTATTCCGCCCCTTCCCGCACACACAAACCTACACACGCGTCCGAAAGAGAGCACGGAAAAAAAACTAGCAAACAAAACAAAAAAATGGCGCCTAAAGCTTCTTCACACACTGGTTATGTTTCATCCATTTCTCGTAACCAGACCTTTTGGAAGTTCAAAAATGGTGAAATAAGTGAAGACTGTTACAGAAACACAAAATTATTTTTCCAGAGAAGCCTTTACATTCATGTTTTACACCATCATGAAAAATCCTTAGCATTTTTTTTAAAAAGCTTTTAAATAAAAGCAATCTGAAGGATTATTTTCTTTTGTCCAAAGAAAAAATGTTCAATAATGTTTTTAACTCTTTTTTTAAGGTAGGGGGTCGATGATTTACATAATTTATTTCTAAAACTTGAAATAACATAGCTTTACTTTCTGTGGCTGAATCTTTTGAATTTCGTACTCAATGAAAATACTATGACGGTCTATGTTTTCAGAAAATTGGCCAAGTCTACTTTGATCCTGGTTCCCTTGTTTGCTGTGTACTACATGATCTTCATTTGGCTCCCTGATGATGTCAGCACTGAGGCAGAACTGTTCAAAATTTACATAGAAATGCTATTTAATTGTTTCCAGGTATGCTTCAAAATATTTCACAAAATAAATAGTTAAAGAGTGACTGATGAATCAGTTCTTGTAAATAGATGTACAAAAAATTTAGACTCTAAGAAAAAAAACAACCAATGCTTAATTTGATGTGGTACGGTATGAGACATCCTGAGCGCTTTTGAGGACTTTACTATCTGATTTAATTTGTTATCTACACTACTCTTATGTATACATACATATATATATTTAAAGAAAGAGAGAGAAGAGAGAGAGAGAGAGTGAGAGAGAGAGAGAGAGAGAGAGAGAGAGAGAGAGAGAGAGAGAGAGAGAGAGAGAGAGAGAGAGAGAGAGAGAGAGAGAGAGAGAGAGACAGACAGACAGACAGACAGACAGACAGGCAGGCAGATTGATAGATAGATATAAAAACTAATGCAACTCAGATTTGAAACCTTAATTAGATTGCATTTCTAACAATTACAAATTATGTTAGCTAATCTATATTAACTGTGGTTACTGCCATTTTTATTTAAAGAGGAAACAAAAATTATGAAATTGTAATTTACATTGATCCAAATCTTTCTCAAAAAAGTTTTCATCTAAAAAAGATTCAAGAAAAATTAATCGGCTTTTTGTATTTTCTGTTTTTTCCTGCAAAATATTGTTAGTGTTGAAAAGAGGAATATTTTTTTTCATGTCATAATTGCATATGTAAAAGTACTGATTTTGGAATCTAATTTCTTTTACAGGGCTTCTTGGTAGCTTTACTCTTTTGCTTTCTGAACCACGAGGTAAGAGAAGGCATTTTCTGTCTAATGAATAAAAATGGTTTAACATATACTTGTATGTTAATACACACAATGCAAGTTAATCAGGAGAAAAGCTAAGTGTATTGGTTATAATTTACATATTAAAGAATTACATCAAAATGAAAGGGTAATTATTTTACTAGCCTCGTTTAGCAATGTAGAAACATTTCATTAATAAGATGCATGGTTGAAAGAAAATTTGAAAAATTGTGCAAATATTGGCACTATCATTGAACAAAACAAAACCAGCAGAATATTGTTTTTGATTGAAGTATTATAATTAGGAATAATCATGGTTTAAACATTGATTGATTTCTTTTTCATTTTGATTAGTCTATCCAATACATTATTTAGTCATATAAACTTAATTTTATTGCTTGAAGTTGTATTTATATTCATGTAATTTTTTTTATAGAAAAGATATTTTTTATTTTATTTTACATTTACAACGCTCCCACTTTTTTTTTTATAAATGCAAAGCTTTATGTCATCTATAATAAATAATTCGAAAGGGCATCTTTCATGCACTCAAACATCTATCAATGTGAGGTTGCTAGCTTCTTCAAAAGATTTATGTGTTACATTAATATTTATTGATATTACCTGCACATTTTGAGCATAATTCTAATGTATTTCTCCAAAGGTTCAGTATGAAATCAGCAAAAAATGGAACAGACGTATGTTACGCAGTGGGAACACTACAATGTCAATGCCTTCCTTTTTGCGGCATAGTACCAAACGCAATGAAAATCATATCAAGCGCAATAGTAGCATATCTTCCAAACAGTTTGATGGCCATAAATATGATATCCACCTATCCAAGAACAAAGATGAAAAATTGGTACTATCTTCTTTGAATAAAAATAATGGAACGTTTGGTCCTTCAAATGGTAACATCATGCCAACCAGTGTGTGATTAATGCAATAATTTCATTAATACTAAAGAAAATCTTGCACCAGAAGACTTTGAGACTTTTGTCAGACATTCACAGTAAACAGACTACATGTTTGAAGATATGATGTAATTTCATCCTGATTACATCAACAAAAGCATATACATACTATCTTCAGATGAAACAATCTTTCTGAATTAGACTGAGTTGGCAATAGATCAGATCTTGCCACATCGTAAAATTTTAGATAACTTTTTTGCTTCAAGAAGAGACTCAAATTTGACATATAAATTAAACAGACTAACTTTTGAAGTGGTGCAAGACCCTGTCCCCAACATTCCAGATTATGAAGAGCTTGGAATTTGAAGTGTTCAAGATAGCATTTGTTTGCTTGATACAGCCCATCCATTGCAAGATAAACTCAACATTTCTGTCCATTGAACAAGCTTATGTCAAATACAGTGTGGCTGAAACAGCAACATTTCAGTTATTCATGGATGCTGATGTGTTTCAAAGCCAATGGGAAAATATTCTTTGGATCTTTGAGCTGGTGTTTTACTTTTAGCATACAAACCCTGAAACTCTAAACAATATAGCAGCCATGGATGATCAGAGCTAGCTCTGCATTAGACATCAAGAAAATAACACCTTATATAGCTCTTCCTAAGTAACAAGATACATTATTTAATTGATCTGAGATAATATTTTGTCTGTGCTCTGTAGAAAATATAGTACTTATGAGGAAACGACAATTTTAGACGATCATATGATTGGGATAGTCTTTTTTTTTTTTGTGGGGGGGGGGGCAGCTACAGAATAGTAAGAGTATTTAATCGCATATCAAGGGTACAATCATCTAATGGCTTTAAAATCAATGCTCAGAATGAAGAGAACTGACTTTTGAAAGCACAAACAAAATATCAGCAGACTGATTTAAAAGTATGGAAAAAAATATATTTTTAATTTTTATGTACCAAGTCTCTTTGAGAAAAAGAAATTGTGGAGATATATATATTTACGCTGTAAGAGACAATTGTTATGTCAGTGGCAAAGATAACGTATTGATTCTACTTGCAACGGGCAGAAACTGACTTTATGAGTGACCTGGTATTGGAAAATGTGCAAAAAGTTTACTTTAATTGTAAAAAAGTGATTTTGACATTTTACTCACTGTTCACTAATACTGGCCTACAACTGTCAAGTGCCTGAAAAACAATTGTCATAAGATGAAAGTTTTAAACTGCATGTAAGAAAATTCAGTTATCTAGTTTCTTTTACCAATCTTTTTAAAACTTCTCATAATGCATAATACTGTTCAAATTACACTGAGCTCTATATCCATTTTCCTACAAACAAATTTTTTTTCTTCATTTTGAATAGTGATGGATTGGTTTGGTTGACTGTTAAGCCAAAAAAGACTGCTTTTGAGAAAATGAGATTGTTTTTTCCTTTTAAAACAAAATAGGTATGAAGGTATATCAAAGAAGTCTTCCCTCTATCTTTTTAAACATCATAACATATATTAAAACCTTTTTGGATCTTAAACTCCTCTAATTAGTTTTACTAAAATTTCGCTCATTAAGACATTTGTGAATTTCAATAAAACAGTGAATAATTTACTTTGATACCTGAGAATTTTCCTCTTGAAAGCAATGGGGTATTTTTTTGTTTATTTCATTCTCTTTTAACATCTGATTTTTTAAAAATTCATATTTCTAGCATAAACAAATGATACTTACATTTGAATGATGTTATCCTTTCAAATATCCATCAACTTTGTGCGTAAGAAATTTAAAGAGATACTATCAGCATTTTTTGTGCTTTATGTAAGAAGTTATCTGCATTCTTTAACACAAAGACATTATTGCCCTGTTCTAAATTACCAATAAAAGGATTCTCATGCTTTTTTCCATAGCATTGTATCTTTTGGTTGGGTAGAATCATTATCACATAGACTTAAGAATTTTTAGCAAATATTCTTGGATCAAAATTTTTTCAAAGAAATCAGTTTAAAAGCATGATTTTAACTGATAAAGATAAGGTAATATGGGAGGTAACAACTTATACGATGAACCATAAAAAATAATAGCATTGAATTAGTTTAATAAAATTACACAATCATTTATACACATATGTAAATTCATGCATGCAATACTTGTGCAGATATTGCAGCTATCTATATGGTTATATCATGGACAGAAAATCATCAAGCCCAGATAACTAGGACTAATTTTTTACCGCACTGATCTTCGGAGAATGAGCCGATGTGATTATTATTATTATTATTATTAATTATTATTATTATTATTATTATTATTATTATTATTATTATTATTATTATTATTATTATTATTATTATTATTATCATCATTATTATTGTTGTTATTATTATTATTATAATTATTATTATTATTATTATAACTGAATCTCTGTTGCCATCAGGAAACTTATTTACTTTGTGACGACCCTTATTTCAAATAAGTGTTCTCCATTGTCTGTTCCCTTGGCCACTGTTTACTTATGTTCTACTTAAATATTTTTCTTCCCAGATACCTTTAAAAAAATGTATGCTTTTTTATACAGAAATGAAATAATAATTAAAATGTCTTGTTCTGAACGCCTTCACTTCAGTTTTCCAATGTTACATCATACTTGCATTATTAATATAATTTAAATGTTCAAGATTTCATAATAAATAAAATAAAGGTTTAGTATTTTTTTTTCTTTACTTTGGTGTTGGCCTCTCAAAAATTGAATGTATAATATTTGTTTCTTTTCAATTTTTGCTGCCTTCTGTTTTTTTAGTTGCTTTTTTTTTAAAACTTATTTTCCTTTCCTGTAATAAGCAATTTTTGCACATAGTTTCATAGCTTCTAATTTGATCATGACAGATTTGTATTGCGGTTCTTGCAAATGTTGATGAACATTTTATAAATCTGTGTGAAAAAATACTTATGTTCGCGAAACCTTTTAGAGTGGCTGATGGGTTAGAGTATTGGACCTGGTAATTGATACGATTTTCTTCGAGGGTTTCAGTTCAACACCATTGGTAGGTGTGTCTAGAGCCTTAACTTTACAGTTCTGGTCTGCCCAATTAAAAAAAAAATGATATTTAAAAATGTCCGTGATTGCTTTGTTGTTGGGCTAAATTTTTCTTTTTTTTCTTTTCATTGCATGATTTAATCTTTCAAATCGAATAAAGGCCCTAAAATACATTTTTTTGCAAAGAATACCTAAGAAAAGAGCCAAGATGAGATGGATAACTGGGCATTTTTCGCAAAATCAGCATATCATCAAGAGAAATGTCCAGAATGTCTTTGTCAAGCTATTTCATCCCCTACCCCCCACCCCAAATCCACAGTTCCGATAGAAAAGTTTAATGGTTTCATGTTAAAGACTAGGGAGTAGGAAAAAATCCTATGACTTACCAATACCATACAGTGCAGTAATATAATTGTTTAAAGTTGGATACTTTAAACCCATTAAATTAAAGGGAGATAAAAGCAATAAGCCGTGACATATTAGACAAGAAAAAAATAGGACTGTTGTCGTTGTGGTTTCAAACTGTTCCATGAGCTTTTCTTAAATCTGGTTGCGTTATAAAGAAATGTAGAACAAAAATTTACACCTCTTAATTCCATCCTCCATAAAGATTGGGTATGAGGAATACTGAGTAGGTGAGTAGGCTACTTGACTGAACAATGAAATGTACAATCTTTTTTTTTCTAATTCAATCTGATTATGCAGAAAAGTTTTCCCACTGTATTTTTTAGGCCTTGAAATCAACTCTTTGACAAAAAGAAAGTTGAAATAATTATTCCGTCAGTTCTCTTTGACGATTTCGACAAGAATTTTAAAATCCATCGCATCCAAAGACCAAAACAATTGCTTAACAAAACTTGTACAAAAGACTCATGGTTCCAGTTTCCGCACCAACACTCAGAAAGTGTCACTTTATCATCCCCTAAATTTTGCCAACAAAATTCTTTTTTACAGGCCTTTACTAGAGTGAAGGGAAATATTTACATTGGACAGCACGAATAACTAAAATATAGCATAAACTATTTTATTAACTCAAGATCTACTAAGGTACATAAAGAGTAGTATTCTGTTTCAATGAGATTTACAAAGGACTTACATCCAGGTTCTCGTTATATTTAATGGAAGAATTTGAGTGATTATGGTAAGCTCTGCGAGAACATTGCAAGAGCATCAAGCAACAGCGTGTCCTCTGAGGAATCCATATGTTCAAAAGTGCTGATGCTATTGAAAAAGCTCATATTAAAGCTGCTCAGATAACAATGTGGAAAAAAGATTATGCTAAAAGGAGAGAAAAAAAAATATTCTACAAAAATGCATGTACTTCTCCTTTGAGATTTCAAATTCAAGAACTTTGAATTAGCCAATTCTCCGTGAAACAGCTTTGTAAATTTAATGAGATCTAGTTGTGTCTATTCTATAAAAGTGTGATTCAGGAGACACTAGCAACTGACTGTTTAAATTGCAACCATATCTGTGAACACTAGTACCATATGATACACTCAGTTCTTCAATTCCAAAAGTCTTTGCTGGCTCAGGAGATCTAAATTGAACTTTTCTCACAAGAAAAAAAAATATCCAGTAATAACGCTATATGTAGATAAAAGTTGTATGCAACCAACACATGTAGATTGAAGAAATATAAAACTGATTTTTCCATTAACAAACAAAATGCTGGTTTAGAATCTTTGTAGTTATTTTTAATGTATGGCCAACCACATAAAACTTAATGTAAATGTACATTCAAATTTTACATATCAGCATATCTGTCATCTCCTCAAGCAAACCTTTTAGTAATGACTACTCTATTGTACACTATAATACAAAACAAAACAAAAAAAGATATTACATGTAACAAGCATCTGAGCAAGTAAATGGTGATTCATTAATATCGAAGTTTGTCCATTTATGGATTACAAAGTACGCTAGCAAAGAATCTTCTTGACAATCTATTTTTAACACTAGAACTCTCAAATTAAAATTTAATGATACACCCTGACCCTGAATTATTAAAAACATGTGGAAGCCAAAAAGAATAACACAACTACTGCCAATTTTCAGTGTTAGTTTTACTATGAACCCACAGTATCCTGAATTGCCTGCAGTTAGTAATTACAGATTACAAGATGAGTTGGCATTAAAAAATTCAAGAAGTCCAAATTTTTTATCTAATAGTTCCAATGAGCCATATCTCACCATTTTCAAACATAAGAAATAGCAAGCAAGCATAAAAAAGAGCATGAAACAATTAATGGCTCCATCAAAAAGGCACAAAATACAACTCCCACCCTGTTTACACAAGTCCCATGGTGTCACATTTTATGGTGTTTACATCTATAAAATTAAGATATGTTTGAACAATGCAATTTTCTGAGCTGCTCTTAAAAGGAAGTTATTATCCTTTTCAAGTTGCAAGTGATATATTCAAAATACTTTTACTTGGTCCAGGAAAAGAGCATTTAGTCAACCTGGAGTTTTTTCTTCTCTTTCTTTTTCTTTATCTCCTTTAATGACAGTTTATATATTGACCTGGCACTATGGAATATGACTATGGTAACATCAATGGATTAGTTGGTGCAACTATCATTCTATCTTTAAAAATGCCAAATACCCTCATCATTTCTCTAAAAAAAAAGGAGAGAAAACAAAAGCGCATACATTTGTAAAAATTTAAAATGGATAGATGTAAAAAATCTTTATCGTGACAACATAGGGTGAATGATTAATTTAGCTGATTTATACATGGACAATTATTTAATTTTGAGAACTTGAAAAAGAAAAAAAGGATAAATTAATAGACAAAATTACTTATATATCTAATCTGCACTCAGGCATTATATTAGCTCCCTGAAGTGCAAGGCACCTGTTCAAGGAATGTTAACTTATTTTCTCACACACATTTGATGTACTCAAGACCTGCCTTATACCTGGCTTTTTTATATCAAACATTGTTCATACAGAAAGATCAATGCATGATACAATTTGTCTAATTATACATAACCATTCTCCAGAAACAGATATTCCATTTGGAAAACTAATGTTTTACTAATTCATGGAATGCTAACAATGCAAATATGCCCGATGGTTAAATGAGTTTAGTCAGGTTCATTCAGAGTAGCAGTAAATGGATAAAGACAGGCAACAAGATTACAGGTTTTTTGAGACAATGAAATATCAGTGAGTTGAACTTTTATATAAAAAACCACATAAAGAAAAATGAGGTAGGGCTGCTGATACATAGCATCAAGGTTTAGCCATCTTGTTTTATTTCTTTTTTTTTAATCGCATCATCAAATGACAATATGGGCTTCATTAAAAAAGAGATTGAAAAAAAAAGAAATAAGAACAGCTGGTCCACACTTAGTCTTTAAGATAGAGATCACATACTGTAATGCCGAAGTTAATTTGGAAACAGCAAATGTATAGCTTTTAGGAATTTTCTGCATTGCAATTCATTTTATTTCACATAGCTTAGTCAGAAGAACAGACGCAGAGGATAATAAAAAAATGTTTCATTTAACGTTCATTTCATTCTGCCTTTCTCTATGTTAGGCAATCTATTTTTACTTGGGTAAAGCTTCTTTAAAAGGCAAACATTAATCATAAAATAACTTTGCAGCAGAAAAAAAAATGGCCACATAAATGTAAACACCAACCTTATAATTACCTTCCATCAAAATTTATTATAAAGTGTTGGGCAATCTAAAAACATACGCTGTTCCGTAAAAGTCATGCTGTTCTGGTCATAATTATGTTTAACTGTCTGAAAAAATATTACAATTATTAGTTTTCAAACAGGAGTTGTCCAAATTGGCTACAGAAAGATGAGCAAGGGTAGCTGCTAGGGCCGCTTACTACAAAACTCATATGATGTTATTAATTTCCTCTATCATTATCAAACAGCAGGTAATCTCATTAGTTAATCAATTTATACAACTGACAAACACATGGCGAGAGACAGTTTAACAGCAAGGGAATAAAAATATAACTCTTAGTCATACTTGCAAAAACACAACATTTTATGTACATTTAATATGTAATGTCGTCTTTTTTTACAGGCAATTGAGGAGACCCCAGATATTTAAAAAAGATTTTGAAGTTACCAACCTGATAAAAAATTTGCTTCATTTTTTTCTCATCAAGAAAGACAAGTCAGGATACTACTTGCCCTTAATTCAAAATCAACTCTTAAAATTAGAAGCTAATCAATTTGAGACTGTCTGTTTCTTCACTTTTATTATAACAAAAATTTGAATTGAAATCTTAATAAGATAGACAGTAAATGTATACTTCACCTATATTCTTTCAATATTTTTAAACAGTCTTGCTGGAAGACATACTTTTTTTAACATATCAATAGCAATACACCACATTAGCCATTGGCTACTTGTTATACAAAATTATAGAAACACAATCTTAGCACGAAGAAGATGCAGTAATTTCAAGGCACTGACCATGTCTGTTTAATAGTCTTTGCAATTAATTTGTAACATAATTGTGAAATCATTCCTTATTGAAAAATACCTGAAGGAACTAAAAATAATGAAGAGATCATCAAAAGCAACTTAGTTGGAAACAACATTTAAAAAACCCATCTTCTCCAATTTGTAAGACAGTCTGCAAGTCTCCTCTACTCCAAACGACAGTGATGAATGTTGAAACTTAATTGTATTGGACAAATAAAGTTGACTTAATATGTGTAGACCTCAAAACACTGTAAAAATCAAACGAAACAAGACTGGAGAGAAAAAAAGCAGAGACATTTCTTCTTTAAAATTAGGGAAATAAAAATCGGTTATTCTTGATATCTGATCCATGATTTTATTACAAGAGAAGAAGTTATAATATATTATACAACATGAAGATATAATTTTTTCACATTCAACATCACAACCATTCTAAAATTATATTCTTTTGAAGAAAGATTTTTTTCATGTTACACATCAACATTCTCTATATCCTGTGCTTAGCTCATATTCTCTTTAAAAGAAGTTTACACCCATACTTTTTACAGGCCACTTTTGTTTCATTTAATTTGAAAACTATAATGACATTGTCAACATTCCTTGAGAAAAAAAAAGGTTTGTGAAATGAGAGCAAGTAAAGATGTTACATAGATCTTTCTTAACTTGGAAATATTTCCAAAAAGAAATTCACAAAATAATAAAAGAAGGGGAAAAAAAAAGAAAGAAAAATAAGCTCTCGCAATTCTGAGCAGACTAGCAAATTGCACTTATCCAAGAAAACCAAAACGCAAACTGAATGACACAGTTTAGTATATTGAGAGAGATCATCTTCTGCAACCATGAAGATCCAGTATCCATCTCAGAGATTAAAAACACCAAGATCCTCTGTATCTAAAACCTCAAGAATATTTTTCTTTAGTGTCTGTCAAAGAAAAGGGTCACCATCCACATTTTTTCTGTAATCTTGTTATAAGACAATTAAGATCAAAGTTAGAATTGCCATAACTTGTAATTTGTCATAAGACAAGCCAATGGTAACTTTTCAATCTGATCTCTCCAAAATATAGTGTAGCCTACGTTCTTTAATTTTATTAACATAGCAATTGAAATCGTTTCCAACCAAGTGTTGACAGAGCTTTTGAAATGAGTTTGCATGTGACTATGATACCATCATGAAGGTCCCAGGAAAAGTCTTGGGTTAACAACCTGAGACTTTGCATGGCATGAGAAATAAAATTCATTTGATCTTATTCCATGACAAGGTTGCACTGTTAGTTTTCTGAAGCCTTCATCTTTGAACACACACAAATTTATTTTTCTTTTATCTTCATAAAATAATTTAATATCACAACAACATTTATAAGGTTTAAAATCCTTCAAGAACTCCACACCACTGAAACTCAAAACCAAGAGTAAATTAGTTCAAATCTAGATCATCATTTCTATTTAAACGTAAATTGGATTGATAATTTCTACCCCAGGGGAAACCAAGAACATCATTAGAATTAGATTTGCAAATTTATATTATAGCTAATTTAAATTAATCAAACAGCAAAATCCCACCATGTGCTTTGGATTCAGCAATTAACTTAATTATGTGTATATCAAAAAGTAGAAACACACTTATCTATATTCACATATACAGAGGAATTCGCTTAAAATCAACACCTCGGGAACAAAAAAAAAAGTGTTGACTTTAAGCAAGATTGACTTTATCCAGGAAACAAGTCTAAAAGTAGGTTGCCTCCATTATGTTACTATTGACAGTGGTCTTCCTTTGCAGTGTCTTCATTTCATTACCTGTACTATAGCTATGGTGTGGTAAATTTATACTAGTTATTTAGGTAAAGAGAAAACCACACTAAGTCTGAAAAGAGGTTTATTTAAAAAAAAAAATTGCCTACAATTCTTGCTCTATTTTTTCACCTTTACCCTCTTTTGGTATGTGCTTGAGACTTTCGTTTTGTTTTCAACCGGTCCGGTCCAAAAAAAAAATTGTTTAGTATTATTGGAGTCTCTGAAAAGGATGGTATTGGTTAAGGGGAGCTGCGGTGGGGAGAAGACAGTTCACTGTTTACCATAAATAATGTGAGCCAACGATAAGTCAGGTCTAGATCTAGAGACACACAGCCTTTATCCCGCCAACGGCCTACGCACACTTCTTTGTTACGGTACTATTACAACTGCGCAAGACCACAGGAACTCATGCTATTAATACACAGTCACTTACTGACTGCATTGAGTTTACAAAGAAAGAGCTATATCCCGCCCATGGATCCATAGTCCGAACCTGCTTTTATGGATTTCACCTTTTCCCATCCTCCACGAGGTGTTGACTTTAAGTGAAAATATACCCAAACCATTGACTTTATCAAAAAATCAGTTACTTAAACTAAGAAAAAAAAACGGGGCCCCAGTGAGATGTTGATTTCAAGCGGATTCCACTGTATATTAATTTGAGTGATGTCAAAAGGCAAAAAAAAAACAATTTCTTAGCAATATTATCTTCTTACATGATAAGCATTTATATCAAACAGTGTTATTTGGTGGTTCATTTTTATAGGCAATTACATGGTTTGTACTCTCATACAAATAGACACTTTTATCCACATAAATTGGAGAATGACATAAGTTAACAAAAGAGCAGGAAAAGGGCAGTTGGAATAGTTTGAACAGAATGAGTGAGAAAACAACAAACATATAAGTCTGAAGTGAAAATTAAAGCTTAACTAAATTGAGGATATAAAAACAAAATTTTTAATAAATTTGCTACATGAGAATGCACAGCACTATCATGTAAATCCTAATGCAATTCATAATTATGTAAATCTAGAAACTACTCGTAACATCAAAGTCTTACTAATGAGGCTAGGAAACTGATTCCATGCTCAAGTAGGAATTTAAAAAAAAATCTATGCAATCAATTCTATGAAAAAATCCAACACGATATTTCTTATGAAGGTGATGAGTAGTATTATAAATGTGAACTTAAACTACCCTATTTTGTTTGCTGCACTTTCAATGGTTTTTACAAGTTGATTACAGTACAAATCCAAGCCAACTATAAAATACTTTTCTACTAAAAAACTAATCAAGAAGTCTGCTGACGGCTGACAAGAAATACACTATACTTGTAGTTTATAAGTGTACCACATGCATTAAATAAGGCTATATTATGCCATTTAATAGAGATAAGGTGGGGCAAAGTATGGACACACAGGGAGAAAAAAAATGAATAGAGAGGGAGAAGGGAGAAGGGAGTAGGGTGTGGCAGCCAACAAACAGCTGACACATGAGAGAGCTTCATACAAGATCAAGGAATTAAACCCGTGAAAACTTGGACAGTGGGTGGGAAATGTCTTTGTTGTATGATAAAAACAAGGCAGATCATTATGTAGTAATTTGACTTTATTTTGGTTATTTCCCTTGTAATACCTTTGAGCCAGTCTTCAACAAACTAAAATATGATTGAACTGCTTGTTGAGTCTAAGGTGTTCTATCAATTGGTTAACTAGGACATTTTTGACTTAATATTGTTGTGCATCATTGTAATTACAAGATAAATCACAAATTGAATGTTATGGTTTCAAGACTTAAATACACAGCACCTAAATTGTCAAAACATTAAAATACAAATGGTTCTACAACAGAACTGCAATATACCTCCATAATGATAACACAGTGATGAAAAGATATAATAAGATAGGTACCCGAATAAAGACTAGCATAATCAAAAGAAAATACGTTTATGAAGAATCAGTTCAAAGTCAGAGCAGAGGGAAAAAAAACCTGCTTGTAAACAATTCAAAAGTAAAAAAGAAAAAGAAAACAAGAAAAAGAAGATAAAAAAGTGATAACTTGACAATTAACCCATAGAAAAGGAAGAGAAACATCTCAAATGCACAAAGAAAATTGAAAAAAAAAATTTAGACTCTTTCAGCACCTACCCTCCTTTTATAACTATTTTCATCTTGTATGCATCAAGCAATAAAAATATCCATTCAATAACACAACATATCTTTGATCAACTATACATCTGTACAACCAATATAGGTAATGTAGCTTTCTTGAGCACATTCTCTTACATTGTTACCATATATATAAAACCAGTAATTTTATCTCTTCCAAATTAAAAAAAGGAAACAATTTTGATTTATTCTTACATCTAAAGATAAAAATGTTTATGATATATTTCCCATTCTGTTCAAAATAGTTTGATGCTATAATTCTTGAAATATTCTGAAAAAAAAATGTTTCTCTTAAATTCATAAAAATTGATTGTGATTAGATCAGATGCTGGATTTTATGTTAAAACCAAGACGTGTTTCAAATTCTTGCTGAGCTAGTCATATATAGTCCAATTTCAATATGTTACCGACTACCATAAATAAAAGTTTTTGAGTACTTTTAAAGCCAAACTAGACTTCCCCCGAGATAATCAGACTAGTCTATGTGGGCCTGTGAGGAGCAAGTGGGGAATGAGCAGCAGATGAGAGAGACAAACAGGAAAGCTGGCTTTTCTACTCTCGTCATCGTCTTCGTATGTGGGATGTGATCCACTCCAAGCCTTGGTACAATCTGAAGAAAGGTTTTTTATTTTCAAACAGATCAGAGGGAAAAATAAAATAAATTGAGAGGCCCCTATTTTAAGCAAACACTGTTTGTGTAAACTTGATCCATTTACGTGGTTAAAAAGTGATTCGTATTCTTAATACCCTTCCTTGTTTTGGAATAATTCAACTGTCAGTTAATGCATTTGTTCTTTGTATTATTTTATAAAGAAAAATCATTGAAAAACTATAAGAGGCACTCATGAGTTGCCTTGATAATTTCAAGGGCTTGTAAAAACATTTTAAAAAGATAAAGAAAACAAATGAGCAGAGTGGTTGGAAACTTTTCAAAACTATGTCTAACATTCTTTTGTAAATCTTTTTTTTTTTCTTCTCAGGGTCACTCAATCATTCATGTACCCTACTCTTCAGTGTAGAGATCACGACATTCCAATCATCCCTATCCCTTGTTGCTTTTGGTGCATCTATCCCTGCTTTTAACCACTTTGTCAGTTCATCCATAATCTTTCCTTGCTGTTTTCCCCTACTGCATTTTCCTTTGATCATTCCAGTTGTCAGTAGATGTTTTTGTTCCTCTCTTTGCTTTATGTGGCCAAAAAAAGTTGCCTGGTATATACATATTCTATTTGAGTGATCTTGTTGTGTCAGCTTCTCGTAATGCTGTTTAGTTTGATTTCTTTGCAGTCCATGAGTTTGTATAATTGTCCGTAGGAACCACATTTCTTTTGCAACTGTTATGAAACTGTCCAGGCCTTAGATCCATACATTAAAATGGGTTCAACATAGCACTCTAAGATGTGTTTATTTGTTAATACTGATTTCATTATCTAGAACTCTTGTTTGCCTGCTTTATTCTTAATGCAGTTGGTACCAGAGTTAAACAAAATTAACAAGTGAGTGAATAGAAGGTTAGAAATTGATGTCGATCTTGATTTAGCCTGTTTTTTTTTTTTTTTTGCTTTTTGCCAATGACGATTCAACCATATTTTAGAGTAATACACAAGAGCACGGTCAGAGATTTTATTAAATATCAAACTGTGTGTGGAATATGTTGACACCTTTGAGGTACATGAAGGGCCATGCATAAAAACAAATGTTGGTAGAATAAAATTAGTTTAACCTTTTAAGTAAAACTGTATGATACATCACAAGGTGCAATATGAATGCAAGTTTTGTAAAGTTCAACTTATGTTTACAGAAGCTTAAAACCTAACCAAGTTTGAGCACGATGGCTGTTAGCAAATTAATTTGTGTTTACTTGCCCTGCTTTTTTAATTGCCTGGACATCATAGAAAGAGCATAAAAGATATGACATTGACTAACGACGAGTCATAGCACATACCACCTACCCCTCTCCTGTTAAGCCACAGCAGGCTTGTATATGCCACACATGATCCTTGACTGCTGTCAGATTTAGTTGTTGGGATATCTCTGCAGGTGAAAGACAGCCTTTAATGTCCTGCTTGTTGGCATAGATGAGAACAGCTGCCTTACGGAGATCCTGCAGAAGAAAGTTTCTCAAGTTTCTACAAGCGCATAAAGTGAGATGGTTTTGATCATTCACATCTCAGAAATATACAAATCTGTTGCATTTAGATCTGCTTGAAGCATGAAGTGAGTGGAAAATTTTCGTATCTCTGGTAGAGCTAAAATGGTTAAAATTCCACCTAAAACTGGTAAACAAGCCCATGAGGTTCAGATTTGACCAGTTTTGAGTCAAGCTTCCATTGAATGACATTGAACAATACTTGCAAAATGTTGGAAGTGACAGACTTTTGTGTAATGCTACCAGGATGAAACAGTCACAAATGAACTTGAACTGTTTTGCTCTAAGAAGTATAAAGTCTTTTATCATATAACTTTTTTTGCTTTGAAGTCAATAGCCTTTGAACATAGACTAGATCTTTATTTACTGCTCTTCTAGAGCAGAAGATAATTTTCTAAATTGTGAAATAAACTTATTCAGCTACAATAATGACTTGTGCTTGAGCCCCTTGGCTGCCATGGTAAAATTCTCCGCTCTTGATTATTATTTAACCTTTTTCCTTTCTGTAATAAATATCAATGCATCTGAAATTTTTTTATCCTTTTAAGGCTTTTCATAATCTAAAAATACCATAAGTCTCAGAAATTTTACTGGGTTATTTTTTATGCCCATTTTCAAGTAATGATTTAAATTGCATATAAACGCATGAAAAATAATAAGTTTCTGATATTTGTATCATAATGAAAAACTTCTCTCTTTTATTTTGAAATAGTGTCCACTTCTAAAAAAATTAAAAAAAAAGAAGAAAAAACATGATAAATACTTACTTCATGAGCCAGCATTTTATAGAGTTCTTCTTTTGTAATTGACAATCGTTCTCTGTCTGTACTATCAATCACCATGATGATGAACTAACGAGGCAAAAATCAAGTGGAAAACAACACAATAGTGGAAACCAAAGCAGTCATGAATTGAGCATTTTGGCAGAGCTTTTCATTATAAGAGCTTTACATTACTTCTGAGAAGGAAAACTCTCTTTCAGCATTGCGTATTGGTAAAACTTTTCTTCTTACCAATAACAAAGCAAAAATTAGTCTGCTGAATAAGAATTTCGTGTGAAGTAAATTTAGAAACAAATATAACAGTCCATCTGTTACAAAGCTTGTAATAAATTAAATGACCTTTCATACAGAGACATTAGTACAGGAGATGTTATACCACATTTAGAGCTAGCTATGGTGAAAATATTAGACTAAGCAGTCCACAAAGACGGAGACCAGACTTACCTCTGAATTGGTATAATATGTGTTCCATGAAGCTCGCAAAGATTCTTGCCCTCCTATGTCCCACATGAGAAAATGAATGTTTTTCCACACTACTTCCTCTACATTACTTCCAATTGTAGGCGAGGTATGCACAACCTCATTCATTAAGCTGATGTAAATGTCAGTAAAATCACTATAAGTGCTTTGACATATATTCATACAAAAATGCAATTTAAAATGAAAACAACACTTAAGCTGATAATAAGTGAGAAATCAAACAAAAGAATATGTTCCTCTATTATTTATAGCTTAACTGTTCATGTGGTTGTTGAAAATATATTTTTGGTCCATAAAAACCAATGCTGACAGCCGCATAATTTACATACAATGGCTATAACTTTAAAACTATATGCTAAGAATGGCAATGAATGCCATTTTCTTAACAAAGAGACAATAAATCAATTTAACTTAAAGCCATTCTTTTCCTTCAATAAGTCTGAGAATACCCTACGATGCTGGCATTGAGACTCAATGTCCTCCATGTTTATATGCATGTAGTATTATTTTCAGAATTTCATTAAAAACATGGTTGTATACTTTAACACATTTGATTGAAAAGAAAAAGCAAACTTTAACACACAAAAAAAAACATCTTTGGGATAAAAAACTGTTAAACTTTAAAACCATCAATATATAAAACATACTCATAAGAATAGAAAAAAAAATTATACATGCATAATTATATTCAAATGATATGCTAGACCCCTCAATAAAATATAACATTCAGGGATGTTCATTTATCACTAAAAATCATTGTTGCACTTTTTTTTAATCATACAAATAATGAACAATCACAGCTTTCATCTTAAGACTAGACACTCACTGCCTTACTATTCTATTTGCTTATACAAGCAGCAACATAAGACATCACAATTGTTAAGCCAACTAAGCAAGTTTTCAATCTTAGATTCATACTTTTTTTCTTGTGTCTTTGGTGATAGCTATTGTATGTTGTCCTTATCAAATAATAAAGAAAGAATGCATTTTTTCTGGGCTTACATGTTGTGAAAATCGCATTAAATTATTGGAATGATCCTACAACGATGACTAATTTTTCATTTGTTTGAAATGAAAAAAAAATTGCAAAACAAAAAACAAAGCTTTAGGTTTTTCAACTTCCAAATTTTAAAATCCACTTTATTTAGAAAAGTACCGAAATTTAAGATAAAATATCTCATAAAATTATTCTAAAGTTGGATGAAAGGCTGAAAGCAATCGATGCTAGACATTAATTGGGAAAAAATAATTTATACAGCTTATCAAGACCAATCAAGATAAAATCAGGCTAAAGTTGCTTTTTAAATTACTTACAACTGATAAAGAATGGTAGTTTTTCCAGCATTGTCTAGGCCAACAATGATGATTTTGTGCTCTGATGTAAAGAAAAAAGAAAGAAAGATAACTAAAAATTTCATTGTATTCACAAAAACAGTACAACCAGTTGAAGGTCTCTGTAATTCAAATTGATAGTAAATAAGTTTTTGTCTTCATTTTCTCTTCCCACATCCCAAAATACAGTAGTAACTCTGTCTCTCTATATGTGTCAGTGAATCAGACTGTCTGTGAGTGAATTTGAATGATCACCATCCTCATCCTCTGAATATTTCACTTACTAACAGTGAAGATAAACATGTTTAAATTTCTTATAAAGGCTATAATCTCACCTTCATTTGTGAAAAGGCTCCATAGCTTTGAAAACAAGATCCCCATTTCTGATCAAATGCAGATACAAATAAAAATATTTCATATACTATCAAAATTAAACATTTATAAATTCCAGTTACACAGAGTTATTGTTTTCAATGCCATTCATTTGTCATTTTTCTTTGCAATGAATCAAAAAATGATTTCAATACGATAAAGAGAGTTAAATTTTTTGTGCACAAATGCAGATGGCTTTCACAGGAGTTCTTAATATTTCTCATCAGTTACGCATTGAAGAAACCTGAAAAGAAAAGAAAACTAAAGTTAAAACAAGAAATGATAAGCAACTATTCACAGTTTATAGCTGAAATGTTCAGAAATTCCTTAAAATTATCTTATACATACAGATTAAAACCTAAGCCAGAAATATTTCTAAAAAGGCATAATCTTAATGTTTGTATTCATGAGGGAAAACAGGAGAGACTTGCAGAGCAGCCTCTGAATAAATAATTTAACCACAACTATATAAGTGAGGACAAATCAGGTATGAATTGGCATATGATTCATTTATCGTTCACCTTCCAAAAGAATTTTTCTCTTTAATTTACCTGAGATATTATGGTGATGAAAAATTCTCAATAAAATGAGTTAAAAAATTTGACAACACAAAACTTTGTATCAGTATGCTACATGCCACCACAATAACAACCCTCATTACCACCTGATTCCCATGATGAAAAGTGTTGGCAAATAAATGCATGACTGCATTTGTTTTATCGAATGTTGAATTTTCTTTTTGCAGTGTTGTGCCTGTTTGACACTATCTCGATGTAGATAAAATTAAAACTTAATTATTGTTTCATAAATTATATGATATCCTAGCTGATGGCATGGTTTCAGGACCTTTTCTTAATTTTCTTAATTCAAAGAATCAGCCTCCATGAATTGCGTTAAAAAGGCTTTTAACATTTATAATTAAAGCTGGCTCTAGGAATTGAAACTTGCCAAATTTACGATAAAAAAAGAAAATGTTCAGCGCAATTCCACAATCTCATCTTGTAAAGGATCATTAGGATGTCAAAGCTACACAAACATACACTAACATAGCTATTTAAAATTTGCCCAAAACCTTCAATACCATTTTTTTTTTTAAACAGGCTAGATAAACTATGAATAAAAAACTAAACTAAAACATGTAGTGAATTAGCTATAAGCTCTTGATGCAGATATGTAGAAAGGCCATATAGAAGACTGCTATTTTTAAAGCTAAAATTCATTAACTGTGATGTTCCTTTTAAACAGATTTTATACACGCATTGAAATATTTAAATTTTTCTAATCAGTTGAAAAATACTTTGCTTGTTTTGTAATACAAAAAAAAAAAACAATCAAGTAAATTATATAGTTTTAATTTTTATACAAAGATAGCAAACAGCAGAACATTTTGCAAAATGAAAGGTTCTAAAGAGACACTCTTTTTAAAGGTATATGATATATGTTGAGTTATGTTATTGAATTTCACCACTTAATTGAAATTCGGTTTTGGCAAAGCAACTGTGTTTTATCTGATAGAAACAAAGAGGAGAAATAATACAACGTATATATGCAACAATTAATAAGTCTAATCAGGCTATCTCACATCAGCAAATTATAAAGCTTGCATATTTTAAAGATTTCTATCATTAATATGACTTGCTTCTCACTCAATGTATACAACAAAAGTAGTGCCATTCTTCTAAATTTCTTTTTATTTGAAACTTTGTTTTTTTTTGTATTCATGGTTCAAAGTTTAAGGCATAATTGCTATAAATATCAAAACAACAACATCACAAACCATTACTAATAATTCAACCATCTGCAGAATGATTGGAATACTTGAGTTACCTAGAAATTTGTGGTATCAAACATGGTAGAGGTTCTTTATTATAATCTGAAGTTATGATATGAAAAAGCTTTTCCCATTACCTTAAATATTAGGCCCTAACTATTTCAACCAAATATTCAAATAAAGTAATGAAGTATATAAATTGAACTTGAATTTGTCTTTTTTTTATCTATAATTTGATCTCAACTCATAAAAGACTACCCAGTGGTTAAATAATATTCATAATATTAAACTAATCTATATTCAATTTGCTAAGATGAAGAGCTTCAAATTCTGTTCAAAACAACAAAATGCATTGAAAAAATTAATAGATTGACTCTAGCCAAATAGGATTCTAAAATTTGGAAAGGACATCTGAAGAGGGCTTCGTTTGATGTTTCAATATTTGTCATGAATGCCTCAAGTAAGCGTACTGTAAATCATTTTCTCTCAATGAATTACCAAATGAAAAAAATTACGGCATCATTAATCTTATATAATGTCTCAATATACTAAACCAATGTACTTAATCAGACTTCCTACGAATAATTGAATTAAATCTCAATATCTGGTTTTATTTCTTGGCTCTAGAGTCTAGATCTAGACTAGCTTACATCTAATGATCTATATCTAGATGCCTGATCTATTATTTTATTTACGTCTTGATACTTTAAACCTCTTTTCTAGACTAAACAAACACAGACAGATCACAAAGATCTAGATCTACTTGTTTCGATTTTTTTTAAACAGTCTAGAAATCTATTATTTTATTTACGTCTTGATACTTTAATTTAAACCTCTTTTCTAGACTAAACACAGACAGATCATAAAGATCTACTTGATTCGATTTTTTATAAACAGTCTAGAAAATCTATAGTTAGATCTCATCTAGATCTAGAATTAGTCATGATGTAACAGTTATAATTGGCCTATTCGGGTGAAGCTATCTTTATCTAATTAGATCTAGATCTAGATTAGATTCAATCTTTCTTCCTGAATCTAATCGTATTAGTGTAGGCACACGAAACGGCCTTTGAGTACGCCTATAGTTACTGTATAAGTCAAATCGAGGTGTAGATTATTGTGAATTCTTGATTTTAAAGTCCGGGATTGTTGATCTTCATGAGGCACCTTTCAACTAACATTACGGTCTACATTCATGCATCTCTAAATGATTACCGGAAATGAGTCGATGTGTCGATCAACACAAAGGATAAAGCTAAACCATAAGCTTGTCGATGAACAACATAGAAGAAATCCAAGGGCAGATCTATTCATGAATTATTTATTCGACTTAGTCCATATTTCAATGAATAAATTAAAATTACAAACTGAAACAAATAAAGGTTTTCCAAGCACTTTAGATCTCAGTCCTTCGAAGTGAAACTGACATTAGACTAGACCTAATCAACACCAATTACTGCAATTTATGAAGGTTTGGTCGTTTTTTTTTTTCACGACAGAAAAAGCCAATACTCTTTTCGTGAATTTTTTACTAACAGGGTAACTTACCTTTGTGCTACTTTCGATTCATGTTCAGGGCTTGTTGGTCATGAAATCTCAACTAACATAGTGACTTTGAATTTGATTCAATGTCTTGCTTATGTATAAGTCTATTACATCTGAGTTTCTGTCAAGAGATAGGAACGATGTAGGTATATGAAATAAGATAAGATTTTAAAGAGGTTAGTTGATCTAGGCCGCAGACACTCCCCCCCCCTCTCTCTCTCTCTCTCTCTCTCTCTCTCTCTCTCTCTCTCTCTCACTCTCTCTCTCTCTCTATCTATCTATCTCTTTCTCTCTGTGCTTTGTGAATAAAAAATCTGAATAGGAAAAGGCAATCTGTGTAACTAATGAACAAAATTTTGAAACAATACAAAAACCATTAATAAGCAGGCTGTGCTTATTCCCAATTGGTGTTGGGAATAGTACAAATTATTTATTCCCAGATTTCTGTCTTACAATGGTCAATCAAAGCCTTCTGGGTGGTGTTGGTGTATTATCATTGGGAATTTTATTTTATTTATGATTTCGAGTTTTATGCTATATGCTCTGTAAAACGTAAAGTGCAGTTCGTTACTTTGATAACCAAAAAGACTAGAAATACATGTTCAATATGCCACAGTTTTCCAATTGTCATGATACATTAAGGTCTGACCAAAGATGTTCTAATATGTGCTATTATTAGAACATCTTTGGGTCTGACCCATTGTTGACTTGCGACAGAATTGAGCTGTAAATTTCATCTTTTATGATTGATGGATCATGGATGATACTTGACCTGATCAGTCTTTATGATTTTCCTTCAAAGACATTCTGTTGATATCAAGGTGCTAACACTTTCTCTTTCTTAACAAGGTGTTCTGGTCATTATTTTCTTGACAAACAAATTTTCCAAACTTAACGTGCTGTCTACACCTATTTAGACGGTACCTTTTTTTTTCACTGATGATGATTTGTGGGTGCATGATGAGAGCTAAGAAAAAGATTAAATTTTAACCTCTAACTACACCCGCCAGACACCAAACTAAAAACAGCTGACAATTAAAATCACAAAAAAGCAAAGGCATTTCTGATTTCATAAAAAAGAGAGAGAGAGAGAGACTGCGTCAAGCAAAAGTTAGGGTCGAAATAAAAGGGCATCAACCTAGTTCAGCTTAATATTAAACATAACAAAAAAAGCAAACATAATAGAATTCAACTGCAACATAAATTTACTGAATTTCAACAGCATCAACAGCAAAATAGCACATAATGCAGAAAACTCCAGGAAGTGAAATGTTCTATTGGCCTATGCATTTACATAAAACATGCATTCAAAACAAATTGGAAAAACTACAGTATATTCCACTTATATCGACAGCCAATTTATCGACATTTTGAAATATCGACATATTTTCAAATTACAGAATTTTTCCTTCTATATCTTTACTTAATAATTTCTCTTATATCGACTTTTTTTCTGCCCATTCTGCTTTATCGATCTACTTCCTATCCATACCTAGCGAAGCGTACATGGTGGAAAAAGTTGCGATAACAATCATCACATTAGTTCTTGATTCGACATGCCCGCCAAATAGGCCCTTAGGCCTATATCCATAATTATATCGACACACCAGGCTTTAGTTTACCACTGAATAATAACAGAGGGCTTGACCTGCACACGTGCGTGTCTGGCGCTGTTGTCATCACCCCCTCCCCATCACATTCTGTCGCTGGCAAGTTAGTAGTGCCGCAGTCAGAGCTTCTCCCCTCGCAGCAAGCGGTCATTCAACCACCAGGCCTTAAGACTATGAGTTGTTACAGTAAAGTCTGCTCTGTTGTTGTAGGCCTAGTGTGTGCCTTGTGACTGTATGCTAGGTTTGGCACCAACCATTACTCCCAATCACATTCTCCTCCCCTCTTGTTTGCCCATCATTACATTACAAAGAAACCTAGGCCAGCACAGCTTCTCGGTCATTCTGTTTCATTCTCTCACTACACGTCGTCGAGTGAAGACACGCTACTGATCCGTTCCAGCACTTATTCAAGCCTCTTACAGTCTTACTCTATTACTGTGTTAGTCTTATTATCATCCTGTTTGACCATGGCCATGAAACGGAAAAACTTAACCATTGAGATGAAAATTAAACTCCTTGCCAATGTTTACAAGAAATTGCTGCCAAGTATGGCATGCCTCACAACACTCTGTCCACAATAGTAAAAAACAGAGAGAAGATAGAAAGCACGTCTTCTTACCTCCCCTTGTTTTTTCCTCTTTGGCTATAAATTTTTATTTATCGACATAAAATCCTCTTCCAACAGCATGTTGATATAAGCGGATTATAATGTATATTCAACTACATGAGATAAAAAAGATATAAGGAAAAAGTTTATGAAAACAATTCAAGAATTTCAGCGATATTTTATCAATAATCTTAATGAAATAGGTGGAATTTGTAATGTGTTAAGTCCATGATATATTTAAGCCAAACGGTTCATTTTACTTCTCTTAGACAAAATTTCCTTTTAAAAGGTTTGAAACCGTCATTTTTGATTCACTGCATTTGAAAATCGACTTTAGACTGAATTTACACTTAGCTTAAAATAAATTTGTGGCTGTAATCTCAATGTAGACCTAGACTCAAGATCTAGCACCAAGAGTTGAAAATACGATAAGTGCTGGGTTTTGGAGATAAATTATCACATAAAAGGAGTTTGAAATGACAGATCGAGTTGTTCAGAGGTATCTGTCTTAAGTTCACTTATTGAAATACTAAAAATAGGGAAAATACGGAAAATTGGGTATCCTCATATTGTACTGAAGTCAGCAAGAAAACATGAAGCCTCCATACGTTGTTAATGTACTTCAAAATATCGGAACCTGCCCCAAACGTCAAATCCAGGTTCAGATGCTTAAAATTAGATTGTTCGAACTCGGCTTTATTGAATATAGATTGGCTACATGACTAGAGAACACCTGTTGGGAATAGATATTGTGTAATAAGCACCCTTCTGTGTTTGAACCCAGCCACCTTACCACTATTTTAGTCATGTATGTAAAGTCTAAACTTGCTTATCTTCATTAACATGAGGCCACTTATAATAAAAGCAATCATCTCTAAATATATATATTGAATTATTAGTTGTATTTTTTCTTTTCTTTTTCGATAGTTTTAGATTTTGTGTGCCTGTCCCCATGTAACTTTTTCAATACTATTACTAAAGAATCCTTCTAGGATAAAAACACAATTTATTCTTGTGTCAACAAATTGACGGAATATAAAATATTTTTCTTTGGTTTCCCATTTGATGTATTTTTGTTTTTTTAAATTGTTACATGTATTTCTTTTATTGTGTTTTGTAAATGTTAAAAGCTAACATGATTCAAAGTTTCAAGCCTTATTTCATAAAAATAGAAATCTGGACATTGTGCTTGAACTAGTTGAAGCAGCTCTAAAACTTGATCCTTGAAGGCTTGTATTTTTTTTTTAGTCTAAACAACGTGCAAGACCTTGTTTTGAAACGATGGCAATGATGCCACTTATGTTGATCATCAATTAATGACAAGAGTTTGCATTTTTTTTTTTTTTAAATAAGTATATCTCTCCCTCAGAGCCCAAGAAAATAGGTGTGTACTGATCCTTTCCAGCCATCATGTCTATAGCAGGAGGTGAATGTCTCTCAGCGTATCCTTTTTTATATATTAAATTTGGGCGGGGGCTCAATAAACATCAACGACTATATGCTCTAACAAAAATCAATCTGTTTCTCTAATCCCTTTGTGTACAGGAGCTTTATTTTTTTTTGTACAAATTGCCTTGTTTTTTTACAGCGATTAAGGCAGCGAAGATTTATGTATTCATCTGGTAGTCTTTTTTTGTTTCTCTTTGGATGAGAGGAGAAGTTTTGGAGAGGGGAGGGGTTTGATATTATTTCTTAAATGTGTTTGTGTGTGTAAAGTATGACTATAAAGTATATAAGGTCATATTTGTTGTTCCCAATTATTGAGTTTAATTTTATTTTTCAATTAAAAAGATTTTTTTTACACTACTTCTGTTGTTTTGAATTAAAAAATAAGTGTACAAATCACGCCTTTTTCAAAGCTATCTTCACCTGCAAGTTGCATGGAATACTCTCTTACAGCTCCTTAACTTGAATCTCTTTCATTAGTCAGCTGAATGTACCATTCCCATCAGTTCGCGAGGCAGACATTGCTTATGGATCTCTTAGTGTTGACAAAGAGCTGAAGCGAGGCAATGTTTCCAGGGAATTGTGGGTGGAGAATAACATCTTGCATGTGTAAGTTAAGCTAATTACCTGAGATAGATTTTTCATGAGAATCATTCTTCATTATGATTACATGTATGTTCATTTGTTACTGACAGTTATCTCTTGCAACTCTATGCCACTTATGGTATGAAAACATACTATAAGCATGTACAGTGCATGCCACTTGTATCAGCATCGCTGCTATCGACTTCTTTTATATCGACATGCTTTATCAATCCGAATTTTCCTACAGGTCTGAACGGCTTAGCCTACAGGTCTAAACGGTAGGTGTTAGGGGGCCTTGAAAACTTGAAATCCAAGTCCAAGCAAGAGAGTGATGCACAGTCTCTGAGTCAGTCAGGCCTAGGCTAGCACTTATCAGGCCTGCAGTACACAAGAATTGCCTGTACAGAACAGATTGATCTAATTAGATCTAGGGGAGGGACAGTCTGTACCCGTGAAAGAGGAAAGCCTTGTGTATATCGAATTTTTCAAAACAAGGGAAGTAACCGAAAGTTTACAAGCTACGGGTAGTTGCTTCCCTTTAAGTATAAAACCCTTTGCTCATGAACATCTAGTGTAATTTTGAAAAAAAAAAAAGTATTTAAATTAAGAGACATCTTTATATTGACATAGAAATCTTGGACCTTATATGTTGATGTATCAGGAGTGCACTGTATGCAATTTTTAGATCCTAACAAACAGTAATTTCCACTGCGAACAAGGGTTTCTCACGATGTCTCCTGTGTCACAATATTTGTTGATCAGATGTTTTTGTTTAATAATCATTCAATTTCAAGATGTAATTTTTATGATCGCTTATAGGCCCTTTTAGTGCACCTTTTCTAAAATTTTACTTTATGAAGGGAAAATGTATAAGTAAGTACAACAAATGTTATTTACACCCTTGGAACTATAAGTGAACGAGCTCTGGAAGTGCAAAAAAAGAGAGAGATATCATTGCACTGCATCATTGACTACACATTTGACAGAGTATGGCGTGATGAGATAATCACTCAATTAGCACAGTTGAAGGTAGATGGAAAAGACCTACGAGTGATCAAAAGCACGCTCTGGGAGCAAACAGCAGTGCACAAGAAAAGAGTGCCGTGTTAGAATGTTTCTTTCCGTTCTTTCCATTTTTCAGGCATCCCTTATGATTGCCACTATTTGCCGCCTTTCTCTTCCCTGTTCCATCTGTGTATAATCCGTCTAAGCCCGGATCCTTTCTTTCCTGAGCTTTCCTTCTTACCTCTTCCAATTCCTCCTGGATTGTGGAAGCCACTGTTATTCCAACTTTTTTCGGGCTTTTTCCATTCTTTTTTGGACTCCGTGCCTGGTCTTTCTCTTCTACCCGATATTTCTACCGGCTTGTTTTCTTCTCCGCTTCCCTTCCTGCAGGTGGTGGCGACACCGAGCTGTCCCTCCCCGGTTTTGGTGGTGGGAACGGTTTGGTTAGCGACCCCATTTTTGTGGAGGGGGAGGGTTTTGCTGTGGGGGGAGTTTTTGTTGCTGGTGGGGGTGATGGCGGGAGCGCTATCCTGGCATACGAGATGCCTGTTAAAACATTGCCTGGGCCGGGTTCAACCCGTCTTCCCAATGTTCGTTCTGTCCTCAGGTGTGCGTTGTTTTTGCACTGGTTAGGCCAGTGCTCAGTAGAGTGGCAGTGATGACATCTCTAGCTCTGCCTCCTGCCTCTAAGCGACACCATAATCAGGGCCTCTTCCGTCGTTTTGTATTCGTTCATTTTTTTGTAGGTGATGTAATACCGGATATCCCCCTTATCTCTCAATGGCATAGTCACATCCACTCTGTTCAGATCGCGCGACCTTCACCTCTGGCCCGAAAACTGTTTCTGCCAGCCGTCTTGAGTTATAGCCTCCGATTGTAGATTTGGAGGTACCTATAGGAGTCTCACCATTGTGACCTCCTCGCTCTTCTTGAGAAACCTGAATGTGAGTTCAGGTCCTTCAGCTACTATCTTAGCTTTGGTTGTCTGGTTGTTGGTCTTTTCTATTTTTTCTTCTTTTAGGTATCTGATGTACCATTTGTTCGGTACTTCTAGCCAGTAGCACACAAACTGCTATTCTACTTTTTCATTTGGGTTGAGTTTTGCTGTCCTCTTGACTATCTCTTCCACATTGGTGTATGAGGCTCGGTTGGCTCCGCGACCCTCAAAAGTGAGCACAAGCTCGTTGTCTTCGAATTCCTTATTACAGTTGACACTGCTTAAGGGGACATATCTAAAAAGATCGACTTGTGTGATTATTCACTTACCTCACCTGTCTGAATATAAAAATTGCTCAGCACCTCCCCCATATCAGATTGTGTACATATAATGTATTATTATGTGTCTTTTTCTTTTGTTGGTTTTGTTTGTCTTTGCTTGTAGGCACCAGTCTGACCAGAAAAGTGTAGGTCCGATAATGGTCATTCTTTTTCATAATGGTGGAAACAGTGTTGCCGGCACATCAAATTCAGCTGCAACATCTTTCTGTTTCTTAGTTTTTGTTTTCAACTTCGTCGATAAGTTTAATCTTGTGTTTTAAAATGAGGGTAGTCGGTTTTCTTGTCATCATCTTGTAAACTTGTAGTACAGCTGGGCTAAATTAAAAATGATACATGTAAACAGGCAGCCTGACGGGACTCTAGCTTTCTGGTGCCTATAACGCAGGAAAATGATCGACTGTTGATGGTATGTTACCGTAGATCTAGACAATGCGAGCGCAAGTTAGACTGAAACTGGAGCTAGTGAAACTGAAAGTTGTGTTCTAATCGAAGCGAGTGCTACTAAGGCACAGTGACTAAGTAACGCTGAAAATGCGATTGGTTACTTTCGATTATACATACTCGATAACGGAAAGTGGGATTCTACCTCTGATTATGCATACTTAAATTCCAGTACGGGTTGGGCCTTTCTTTTTGTTAGCCATTCTGAAACATGAGAGAAAAGGGGATGTGCGGATGGAAGAGCGAAACTAGGCAGACTGGTGAACACTGGCCCATCCCACCCAGTGCAAAGATAGATATAATGTAAATCTACAAATTACAATGCAAAATTTCATTGTCGGCCAATCAGCCCCTGTGCTGGGGTGGGGCACGGGAGATGAGCTGATGGCCTCAACGCGGACGGACAGCTGTGGGTGAGTGTGTTCGCGTCCGATATGTGTGCAGATTGATTGGCACACTCAGGGTCCAGAACCAGTGACACTTGAAAGGTAGAGAGAGAGGGGGGAGAGAGAGAGAGAGAGAGGTCTTGTTGAGTTTACATTGATGTTGCAACCATCACATCTGGACTGAGGCTTCTTTCTAATGTCACAATGGAACTGTTGTAACTAGTTATGGAGGTATAGGGACGTGTATAGAGTGTGTGCACAAGGCCAAGTGCTGCTGACAACACACATTGACCACATCCAGTTGTTGAAAAACCGGCTGGAGTGAACAAAAACGTTGATTTCTTTATGCGGCGCCGGGCAGTCGAAGATCGACTTATGTAAAAATCGAGTTAAGCGTTGGCCTTTTTTACTTGCTATAGGAAGAGGGCGGGCCCGACCGAAAAAGTCGACTTGAATAAAAATCCACTAATGCGGCATCGACTTATGCAGTGTCGACTGTATTATTACTATTAAGGAAATCGTCCAAGTTAAACGTGAATACAGGCTTCTGAGCCTGTTTCCCTGACCTGGCCATGGCGGCCCTTCTTGTTTTTTTTTTTTTACTCCAACAGTAAGTTGTTTAGTTATTTACTTAATGCTACGACGGTTGACTTAGTTCCCAAGCTTATCTTACATACCCCGTCGTTTACCTTATCCCTTGCCCTCTAGATCTGTGGAAAAAAAAAAAAAGGCACGTGGGTGCTTACTCGTCGGGGGAACAAAGAGCCAGCTACCTGGCGTCTGCTTCTCTCCGCGTGGGTGCTTACGCGTCGGGGGGAGACAAAGAACCCTTTCCGACGAGTTTATATAAGCTCTTACTGCTTACCTGAATAGGTCTTAAAGTAATTCCACGTGGGTGCTTAATTAAGCGACGGGGAGATAACAAAGAACCAGCTTGCCTGGTGTCTGTCTGATTCCGACGAGTTGTACTAACTCTTACTCTTTAGATGAATAGGTCTGAAAATTTAGTCCACGTGGGTGCTTAGGCGTCGAGGCGGAAACAAAGAACCAGCTGCCTGGTGTCTGTCTCATTCCGACGAGTTGTACTAACTCTTACTTTTTAGATGAATAGGTCTGAAAATTTAGTCCACGTGGGTGCTTAGGCGTCGAGGGGGAAACAAAGAACCAGCTGCCTGGTGTCTGTCTCCCTCTGGCGACCGTGTGTTGTCTTTTACTTCTTCACATAAAGTCCAACTTACCCACTCTGGTAGATCTCGATCGGGAACAGGTAATCCTAGTTCCTACTCTGGTACAGTGGTAGATCTCGATCGGGAGCAGGTAATCCTACTCTGGTACATACAGTGGTAGATCTCGATCGGGAACAAGTAATCCTACTCTGGTAGATCTCGATTGGGAACAGGTAGATCTCGATCGGAACAAGTAATCCTACTCTGGTAGATCTCGATCGGGAACAGGTAATCCTACTCTGGTAGATCTCGATTGGGAACAGGTAATCCTACTCTGATAGATCTCGATCGGAACAGGTAATCCTACTCTGGTAGTGGTAGATCTCGATTGGGAACATGTAATCCTACTCTGGTAGATCTCGATCGGCAACAGGTAATCTTACTCTGGTAGATCTCGATCGGGAACAGGTAATCCAGATGCGAATTTGCTATCACATAATATTTTGTATTAAATGTAAGTAATCTTGATTGGTATCGACAATTGGTTATGGGGAGCTAGTGCTCCGCCTACACTGCACAATCTAGATCTAGATTTGGGTGGGCTTCCTGTGGGCCTCTCTATTCTAGTTCTATGTTGTTGGTTACTTGCCGCCTTTGCCTCTTCCTGACACGATTGCTTTCATTATTCGAGCGAGAAGAACTGAAAAATGTTGAAACAATATGAAGAAAATTTCTTTAAGTCATGCCACTAGTAACCTAAAATACAGCTGCAATGACATTGATGTTTATTTTTTAGCCTAAAATTTTCTAATTTGCAATTAAAATGTGTTCATTCTTTTTATTACTTTTTTTTTTTTTTTTTTTTTTTTTTTTGGGGGGGGGGGGGGGGGTAGTTTATTTATAAAGCGTCATTCTCAAAATAATTGTGAGGTGGATTGTGGATAATTGTTGAAGTTTCTGGTGTATAGATGTATTAATTTCAGTTATTAAAAAATTATATTTGGAAAGTTTGTGTAGAATGCCTTTGAGATGGGAATTATACAGCAATAAAAGCTGAGTGCATTCAATAACATATGAATGATTATAATACATGTACATGAAATAAACATGTTAGTCAGCTTTTTAACATGCACATTTCATTCCTTTATGATATTAATTGTTTTGTTATTGATCAACAAAACAAAACAGATTGTGCCATATCATTAATGTCTTCCTCAGTCGGTTCCAGGCGAGTGAAGCACGCACGTTTCGGGTTAGCATCAACTCTTTCTTGGAACATCTGAAGCTGGTTTGTGAAACCATGGCTGAGTTTGGTCCTGCCAGATGATCTGTCCATTGTATTCATTTCTATGCAGTTCATAATATCATAAGAGTCGGCTGCCTCTTATGGTGCTGTACATAATGTTTTCATTAAATTTTACCCATTAAAAATCTTAAAAGTACCCCTCTTTTGGTCAGTTTAAGCTCTTTTTGGTGTAATTCAGTTACATGTACATGTCTTATTGTTTGTCTTATCATTGTGCTGACATAATCTCATCACTGACAGTGCCTTAAGAGAGTTCATATAATACAGAAATTCCACCTCTCTTCCTCCATGAAATACATGACTACACAAGACTGTAACAAAAGGTGGTTTGTGATTTTTCCCTTTTAAAAAAACCAATTATCTTTCTCACAATTTAGACCTTGTTTTTCAATTTGATTGCCTGCAGCATATACTGTCAAAAAATGGCTTTCTTTTTTTTTTTTTTTAATTTAAGAGACTGTTTGCTCTCTTGACTTTTGATACGTTAAAGGCGCCGGGCCACCCTAGGTCATGGCTCCCAGCTGTTTCGTGCTACATGTACATGTCTTTTTTTTTTTACCCGTGTGCCTTTCACATGTATTTTTTTTTTTTTTTTGTCTATTGGGTGACCCGGTTGGTTAGTTCGTTATTGATTGGTTAATTCCATTCGCTCCTGTGTTGTGTTGAAGGGTTGGTTGATTGTTATTCCAACTGGTTAGGTGCTTTTTTTCATTCATTCATTCCTTGGTTATGATATGGATCCTATCTAGGTGGGTTAGAGTTGTGGCATCCGTCTCCTATCCTTCAAGATTTGACTGTGCCACCGTGGGTTAAGTTGGGTTAGTGTTCTATTCTGGTTCTATTTCTACTGCCCTTTACTCCAATGAGTCACGAGGTAGGCACTCCTCACATTCCAGAGTGGGCCGACCATGCCACCTTCCCTACCCAAAGCGTCTCCGCCCTTTGGTGGCAAATTAGTGGTGTTATGTTACACCTAGTCCTATCGTTTGTCTTATCATTGTGCTGACAGTGCCTCCTATCATTTTCAACCAAATTGAGGGTTTTGAAAACATATGTGTGGTCTATACTTTTATATGGATGCGAAACTTGGACAATAACTGCAGAAACCAAGAAAAATTTAGAGGCAGCGGAAATGTGGTTCTACAGGAGAATGTTAAGAATATCATGGAAAGAAAAGAGGACAAATGAATCGATATTAGAAGAAACGAACCAAGAGAGATCCCTCATAAACACAACAAGGAAAAGGCAACTGAAATTTTTAGGACACATATGTCGCCATAAGGGACTGGAATTTTTATCTCTTACAGGCAAGATAGAAGGTACAAGAAGCAGAGGTAGACAAAGGATTACATTTCTTGATAGCTTGAGCTCTGTTGTGACAGGAAACAACAAAGACAACATAGCCTTACTGCGGATGACGGAAGATAGGGACAGGTGGAGAATCATGATCGCCGATGTCTGTTCCAGACAGGGTATTTGAGAGAGAGAGAGAGAGAGAGAGAGTCCTATCGGCTATTCTTAAGGCCATGGAGGGTTATGTGGGGTGGGTCATTGGATCTTTTGGGTAGTTAGGTGTTAGTATCTATCCCTATTCTGTTGGAGGTCGTTCGAGTCCTAAAAATAACGGGTCTTCTATTCATACCTGTTACCTATCTTGGGGGAAAAAAAACACACACACACACACACACACACTACATCTACTTATTTTTGGGGTTTTTTTTTTTGTTTTTTTTTTTTGGTTTTTGTACATGAGTTATATACATCAAGAGAAAAAACATCCGGTGGTAACCCTTCTTTTCTATTTCTCTTTGGTTTTTTTTTTTTTTTTGTTCGTTTTTTTTTTCCCCCCTGTGGAGTAAATTGCAGAGTAGAGGTTGGCTAGGGGTTGTGGGGTTTGGGGTGATCCTCTGTCTTCTGCTCGTACTCCTGTGGAAAGAAAAGAGTGCCGTGTTATAATGTTTCTTTATTCCTTCTATTGGTATTAGTTTTTACTTGCTTTCTAATCCTTGGGGAGGAGAAAAAAAAATACTAGTACGAAGGAACAATGACTCAACAAACAACTTCCCTTCTCCGGAGGTTGGTGATACTTTTATTGCTGGAAGACAACCTTGCTTAACCTGTCAACTACTTGGACAAAACAAACACGACTTACTAAAACAAAGGACAAACTTCCCTTCTCCGAAGTTGGTAGTGCTTTTATTTGTTAATTACTAGTGGCAAACATTGGTTTACCACATCATTCACCCTGACAAACCAATCCAGACGTACCATCCCAAAAGAAACTAAACAAACAAAGATTTTCTCTCCTAAGGCCATTGGTATTTTATTGGGTAATTCACTTCAGTTTTTGTTCTTTCTTTATTTTTCTGTTCGTTGGTTAGTTTACATCTACTGGACTATTTGGAGAGAGGTTGGATCTACTCCCACTCTGCGCTCCATTTCTGAATGTTGATCGAGCAGATGGCTTTAAGGTTGTCGTATCTATACTGTGCATTGTGATGCAGTTGCTTGAGAGTTAGTTCCCATAAACTTACTAACCGTCTATACCTGTGCAACAATTCTATAATCTTGGGCGTCTCTCTTCCAAAGTTTGGGAAAAGGTTGATTAGTAAAAATTTTAATATGTCCCACTCTGTTATGTTTGTCATTTTCTTAATTTTCCTTTGTAGTTCTAGCCTCGCGCCTTTCCATATTCTGCACAATCCATACAAGTGGGCTTCTGTCTGTTGTTCATTACAGAATGCACACTTTCCCCCTATCTGCACTATGTTGTACTGCAGTCTATAGGTAATTTCTTTGGTCCTATTTGTATTTTTTTTTTCCGCAGCGCTGGTTTCGAACCCACACACTCATCCCTTGCTTTCACTTCAGGCACTAGAGGCCTACGTGTACCTCTTCGTCAAGTGGTTTCGCGATGGTTAGAGCCTTTTTATAAATCTGTCACTTCTGCTCCAGATTCAGAGGGAACTGTTTTCGGATATTTCAGCCAGTAACACTTACTTTCGAGCTATTGTTCTTTTGTTTCCACATATTGAGAGTTTGTCAAAAGGTTAAAGACGGTTGACTTTATGAAACCTGTGGTACCAACCTCAAATTGCATCACCACAGCTTTGTAGCCGGCATCTCTTCGCTCTTTGGTCAGGTTTAGGCATTTCTCTTTATTGTAGAAGTGGGCCTCCTCTATTCTGTTTTCGTTTAGAATTGATCATCATCAGCTGTTTCTGCCAAGAGAAAATTTGCTGCTTTGCCTCCTGATGAGATGACACCTGGATACAATTACAACAACATGTGGACTTATCTTGCATAACGCCCACGTTATCCCCAATGGGTATGAACCGCAAATCTTTAAACTGCTTGGATTATAAATGCATCACAGTAGAAGCAGATTCTAACACCAGTAAGAACAGTTGCAATGGTGTGACAAATCAAGTCCTTGTATTATTAGATTAGAACAGTTTAGAGGCGGTGAGGGACAGTCACTAAAAGAAGTTTTGGACTTGTTAAATAACCTGATCACCATGGACAAGTTTCGCCTTTTAAGTTTAATTAAATCTACCATAAAAGCCTATGCCGAGATAAGAAAACCCTCAAATAGTGTCGAAGAAAAATGTGTGTTCACTTTGTGTACTAATCCAAAACCTTTGGCCTTTTTGAATACATGTACATGTACTTCTGATCCTGTGAATGTGACGGCTAAATTTAAAATTTCAACTCCAGTTTCAAGGAAATAAGAAAGCTGTGTTGATTGTCATCATTACATATCTAAAACTGATGTTTTAAATGATGTTTTCAAAAGTGTGCAGCAAGAAAAAAAGAGATTTAGAAATACATGTATGTATAAGGAACTTTGATTAAAAATAAGAATGAGACAAACGAAGCTTCTTTGGCTGATATTAAAAGTACATGTACATGTAATTTAAAACCAACTGTGCAGGAACTATCATTAAAAGCCAGTGCAAAAGTAAACTCATGTCTCCCAATTTTAAGACTATGCTTGTCAGCTTCAGTAAAAAGATAAACAGATTTGATCTTTGTCAGAGAGTGAATCTGTCCTAAAATCTGCGCTCAGTAAAAAATAATAAAAAAAACATAAAGGATTCCGTTGCTCAAGCAAGAAAATTACAAATTACAAAATGATGTCGCTAGACATGATTTGAGAGCTGTTGTAATAAAGAAAAAAAACAACTTTGATATATCTTTGGAAGAGGGAAACTCTGTCCTTAATTGGCCTAATTGTACCTTTCATTCTAATGGCACTTTTAGCGATCACAAAAAGATTGTTTTTTTTTTTTTTTTTAATTCTTGGTTTTGAACCAACAGCACAAGAGAATTCGTGTACTTTTCTTGGTCTTTTTATCTCAGTTATGAAAAAAATGATCGGATTTTATCATTAGTATCGACCTGTATCTTCTATCAAGGCGTTTGATGCATTTTTGAAGGAAATAATGCCTTAAATCACTAGCACTATGACAGATAGAGCTTCCGGTATGAAATCTTTTGATAAGAAAATACATGATTATTTGGAATCATATGTGCAACTTAATTTCCTAGCTGTAATGTGTATTTACTTCTCGCTCTAAGCGAAGCTTAAAAAAAACTTTAGAAGTACTGCGATTTCTACCTCTATGTTAAAAAAAAATGTACTCTTGTTTTCTTAAATGGACAGAATACCCATCTGGTCAGATTCACCCTTCTTTCAACTCTGTTTTCTTAATGAAGCGATTTCTTTTCAGTTTTCATTGCCCTGAAATGACAGCTGTGCAGAAATTTTTAAATGACAGTAAAGTCAACATGATTTCTAACAATGTCAAAGCTTTATCTTTCGAAGCTCTTGATACTGAGAGGTAACTGAATGATTTCCTCACTGGTGGTGACTTCAGTGATGTGTCTGAAAATGTAAGAGAGCAATTAAGACATTGTCCTTTAAATAACTTAATCGGGGAGAGTGCCTTTGGTGACATCGATTACTACTTCTCTAAACGCAGAAATTATTCTTTGCATAGTCGCTTATCTGTCCACTGTGAAACGAAACAAAACCATGTCCTGTGTTGAGAAAAAGAAACCCTCTAAACAGAGAAAAATGTTTCAAATCGTCTGAAGCAAACCTCCTTCTTGCGCTAGGAATGCAGAGAGACAAAAGAGAAAGTGATGAACCAAAAACTCCTGGCATCCACTCTAAAGCTGACCACCCCCCTCCTATATGCTGAAAGCACTGACCTTAGAAACTTAAGACAAATACTCAAAATATTCATGGATCCATATCTATACTGATAGATCAGCTGAAAGGAAAGTAAAAAATGGAGGAAGCGGAGTGATAGCCATACATCCATCCTGAGCACCTTTCTCAAAGGCAAGGCCTGTTGGGGTGCAAAACACGAACTTCAAAACAGAAGTGGATGCGTTGCTTTTGGCAGCTGAACACAATGAGACAGATGCCCAGCAACAGCACAGTGCAGTGATACTTTCTGATTCTGTGTCAGCCCTTCAGACTCTGCAATCAAATCCCAAAGATAACATATCAACAATCTTGTGCAAGCAGCTTAACAAGCTGTCCAAGAAAAGGAAAATAGTTCTCCAGTGGATCCTATCACATTCAGGAATAACGGGAAACGAAACTGCTGACCAGTTAGCAAAAGAAGGAAGTAAGTTACCCCAACCGCCATCTACTATCTCAGCCATATGGAGAAGCTAAAACTCTTCTTAAGAACACGGCCACACACGAATGGCAAAAAGAGAACGAAGAATACACCTTCAGGAATGTCAGCATTCATATGCTAGACAGAAAAATCAAAAACACTGTTTCGCCTAATGGCAGGCCACTGTGGCCTTAACAAACATCTGAAGAAGATGGGAATGGCAGAATCTGCGCAATGCCAGAGTGGAACGACAGAACAGACCCCAGTTCATATCCTCCAAACATGCCCCCATTTGAGGAAACCAAACTTCAAGTTTGGCATACAGAAGCTTCAGTCAGCCAGAAGCTCTGGATGTCTGACGACGACCTCCTGAAAACGACCAATTTCGTTGAATTGACTGGACTATCGATTTTGCACAGTCAAAAAAGATGGATCGCAGAAGGCAGAAGAAGAAGAAGAAGAAGAAGAAGAAGAAACTGAGGAAGAAATTAATGACATAGACAGAAGATCTAAATTTAGTGAAGCTGTTCTTAAGCTTGGGAGTCCTTGCCTTAGGCAGGAAGATATTAAAGAGCTGGAGGAAAGGTCTTTGCGGCAATTTACTCAATATTTCAAAAACGAAAGTCGATATAAAAAACATATCAATGGGAGAAAAATGAGCTTTCAGTACTCTTAATTTTATGAAAGATCCACTGAGAGACTGTTTAGCACTTAGATATCCATAAGCAAAAAGACAAAAGTTTAAGTAGGGGCCTACATGCAGTTCTAATTGTCGGCATTTGAAATTTTACTTGTGTGAAACTCTACTATGCAATGAAAATGTATTGAAATTAGTATACAAACCAAATTGTGTTACAAGTTATCAGAAATGGTAAGGGAGAATGTTTATGAACTCCTAGTGACTCTTTCTATACTTTCATGACGTACTAAATCCTCAACATCAAGGTTATCATTTTATGGTTGTTGTAATTTGCGGCGTACACATTATAATTTGTTTTCTAGAAATTGATACGTATTGAAATATAACTTAATCCTAATTCTCATGCAAATTGTCAAGAATAATTAAAGAGAATGTTAATACTCTCCTATTCCTAATTATTCTTAATATACCTTCATATGCCATATCATCAACATCATGGTCACCATTGTATAGTGGTTTTATTTCAGCGTAAAACATTTTAAATGTGCTGAGATATAACTTAATATTTATTGTCAGGAATGACTAAAGAGAATGTTATTAAACTCTTATTCCTTTCTGTATCTTCATGTATGTGTGTCATTTTACTATGGTTATAATGGTAATTTTATTTCCTAACAGTGAATTTTTAGAACATAATCCAAACTGTGTTGTGAAGTGAGAAATATGACAAGAGAGAGTTTTAGTATACTCTTATGGTTCATTTTGGCCATATTGAGAGGAGGTTTCCGATTATTTAAATTGATTTTTTTTTTCAAAATTTCATTTTACTTTGGTTTTAACATGTAATATTTAGCATTAAATATTTTGAAAAAGACATTGTTCTAAGTGTAAAAAGCTTGTCATAAAGAAAGAAATGGTGTGCTTAATTTGTCTATTGACCTTTTAGTTATTTTTGTGGGAATTTTTGAAATTTTGTAAAATCCACTTTTTTGTCTCCCATGTCAAAAAGTTTCAAAAGTAAATTTTTTTCGATTTCGAGTCAAGAAAGAGTAGTTTCATTCTGTTTAAACCACCTGACAAAAACATTGTGTTTGTTCCTGTATAATCGAGAGTTTCTAAACGCAGAATGAAGGATTAAGTTTATATAGGATCTCTCAGAGAGAGGATTCTGCGCAATTGCGCAAGAAACACGATTTTTTAATACATAAAAATTACATAAATATTAAAACAATTAAGATATGAATCTAAATTTTATTTTAAATTTCTGAAACTAAAAGGTCTTCCAAGAAAAGTAGCAATAATTTGCCTAATTGCAATTTCAAATTTCAGTTTTGAGCACCTAGTTAATGTTAGGTCCATCATGATAAGTTGCTGTGTGGAAGTTGAATGGATCACGATCAGACATTAGTCTTGTTTCTTTGATTACACTAGGGGGTTATGAATGTGTAAGAATCCACGAAATATGTAAAGAGACATAAATCCATTCAGAGGGCAAGATTGGTTTGACTTTTTCCTTATTGTTTTCCACCAATTTTTACAAGACGATCCGGATAAGTATAATGTTTGGACTGACAGATTTTTATCTCATATTTTCAATGGCTGTACATCAACGGTATTAACATCTGCACTTTATACAGGATTATGGCTGTTTTATTCGTATAGATAAACACATAACATCTCAGGAGACATAAATTCAATGAGAGGGCAAATTGGTTTGACTTTCATGGTATTATTTTCCACTAATACAAATTGGTACAGATAAACTGATGTGTAAGGGTTGTCATAATTATAATTATTTAAAAGGAACTTTAAACCTAGAATCTTCCAATGAATATAAGCTTAATTTAAATTTGAATCGATTATTAAAAGAAATGGAAGACATTTGGAAAGATCCTTTAGCCGTTATAGATCTCGTGATGGTGATCTAAATGCGGATGTTCAAGCTGTGACTAAAATAGAGCTCACAAGACCTTTTTCTGCGACATATTTATAACTACATGTAATTGGCCGTAGTATTGATTTTAGAAAAGGGAAGGGAACCACAATATATATATATATATATATATATATATATATATATATATATATATATATATATATATATATATATATATATAACTCTTAAGAATCTATCGAGACTTTTATCTAAATTTTAATGGGTATTTGTTTAAAGTTGGTTTTATAGTCCTTTATCCTTTGCATACATGTATATATATATATATATATATATATATATATATATATATATATATATATATATATATATATATATATATAAACAGATAATAATTAAAATCGGATATAAAACTTTGCACAGGAATGTTCCAAAGGCCAGGTGTTTGGTTTATTCTGGTGTGGTGTTATAAATAAAAAAGATGAAGGCCTTCTGTAAAGAAGATACATACATGATACAGTATACAGATTTGCTTTTTTTCCCCGTTGCACATAATAAAAAAGACATTCGGATTTTGTATAGCCGTTAACACTATAAGATAACATTTTAACACTCACATATTATTAGATCAGCACCATTTTGCAGGAATTGGAAAGTCAAACTAACTTTGCCCTCTTACTAGATACACGTCTCTTTTTTATTGTCATGAATTATTACAAGTACAATACAGACATAATTTTGTTTAATGCACGACCGTTCATTCTGCTTTTGTCAAGCCATTTCAATTGTGAGATATGATTCTGCCAATTTCCACACATTGTTTGGTCTGCCCCACTCATCAATCACTACAGTTTTGTTACTTCAGAACAAAATTAATAAGAAATTAAAAAAAAACTAATATGAATTACAATGGCGCACTAGGTCAGTTTAATTTTTATATCCTCATCAAAAGTATAAACTTCTCTCTTAAAAAACTTACTGGTTAGTTGCTATAAGTTTAACCCTTTCTGCAATAAACAAGTATGTATGCAGCTTTCCTCGAATACTCGTGAATCATCAAAATAGCTTTTTTAGCCCTGGCTCAGGTTTTCTAAGCCACTACCAATCCTTTCCAACTTTCCCAATCGCCAACCAGTTTCTTCTTTTTTTGTCCAATTCTTTCCACTTCTAATCTCGTCCTCTCCTCCAAGTTCTTTTTCCTGAGGAATCCAATCAAGTGCCCCTTTTTAATGATTTTTTGAAAGTATGACCAACATCTTCTTCCAATTTCAACCACAGCCGGTAGCTGCTCTGTTCTTCTTTCAGCCTCTTTATTTTTGACCGAATCTCCCCATCTTTTCCTAAGGAGCTTGCGTGGACACCTGTTGATGAAATCCTGAATATACTTCACACCGTTGGAAGGCGCCTTCCAGCATGTCTCACAGTCATGCAGCAAAACAGTCTTGACATCGAGTTAAAAGATTGTCGGCTTTGTTCGCAGAGTGATATCCCAAGTTCACCTCAACTTATTCAGTGTATTGAAAGCTGCCTGGGTCTTTCCAATCCTTACATTCACTTCAGCTTTAGTTCCTCCCTCGTTGCCGATGATGCTTCCCAGATAGCAGAATGACTCAACATCTTCAAAAACATATTCCTCGGTCTTTACCTGTCCTTCCTGAAGATCAAATACTCTAAGAAACTTTGCCGTGTTATGATTTATTCGCAATCCAATAGATTAAGATAGCCTGTTGAGGATTGCTGTTTTCACATGTACTCATGTGTGTGAAACGAGCACCAAGTCGTCTTAAAAAATCCTGGTCCTCTGGCTAAACCAAAGGAGTCCGTTTCATGCCATTCTATCTTTCTTTGTGGTTTCCCTAATAACAAAGTCAATAATGTTAAGATAAACAGGAGAGGCAACAACGAACATCCAAAGAGTATCCACATCTGTATCCCCACTAAACTTGAAAAGTCGTTGGAATCGGTTCCTCAGGTGCAGTTAAAATTCTTCCTTTTTGTACCCATCAAGGAGATAGGCCTGGAATCTTCTTCTGCTTCTTCTCGTATTTCTTTCGTTTTTCTTCATGCGAAGCTTAGGCTAAGTTTTGCCAACAACATAATGTGATCAGATCCAAGCAGTAGTATGATAATGATGTTTTTGAATACTGGGACTGAGAGAAAAGAAAAAGCAAAGAATTAGAAAACTATAGAAGAAAACAAAAGTGAAGGGCTGAGAAGAAGAAGACAGGCGGGCAGATTGAATAAAAGAGATCGAGATTTATTTTCAAAATAGCATACTTTACAGCAACCAACAAGAAGGAAATGGACTTGGAAAAGCCCAGGAGATGGAAGCAGAAACCAGATTCATCACATTCTGATCAGCAAAATTTTGAGAAATGCGCGTCTCTAAGCAAAGATCTACCTTGCGGCAGATTTTTAAAGTGATCATGTTCCAGTGGCTGCTAAATTCAAACTGAAACTTAAGAAAATCCAAATTCACATAGAAATATCAGTATTGACTTGGTTCTATTGAAATCTAACCAAGCCCTTGGAGAAAAATATCTTGTTGCTGTTAAAAAAATTGAAGTCTTAGGAGAAGCTGAGGAAATGGACCAACAAAGGTTTAAGTTCAAAGTAGCGGTCACAGAAACATCAATGGAACAAATATCAAGAGGCGAAGAGAACAAAAACAAAAGTGGATGACAGACTATTCTGGATCACATGAAAAAGAGGAGGTAAGTAAAAACAAAATGTTAAAAAATACGAAACATCGCATAAAGAAATAAGAAAAAAAATGTCAAGCCAAGAAGAAATGGATTAATAACAAAAAAAATAGAAACATCGATTTTTGCCACAGAAGCACTAAGATGACAATGTACAGAAACAAATACAATGTAATAACTAAAAAAAATAATGAAGCGCAATTTTGCTGGCATGGTCCACCTATCATGAAAGATGAAAACCGGGGGGCAATGATAGAAATCAAATTAGGGAAAGCAAAAGGGCAAGACAGTATCTCAGGGGAATTTGAAGACTATGGAACTGATAAAATCGCACATTCATCAGCGAAGTATATGACACAGTTCAGATTGCGCCAGACCTTGCCAAACCTTTGTTTAGAACACTGCTAAAGAAACCAGGCGGAGTGTGAAGTACTTAAAGCGATCAGTCTCATGAGTCATATCACCAAAATGCTTTTAAATCTCACCATGATGCGAGTCAGAAAAAAAATTAAACTAGAAAAAGCAGAGAAACAGTGTGGCTTTATAAAGAGGAAAGGTACAACAAATGCTATCTATATCCTTCGAACAATAATTGACACTATAATTATCAATTGCATAAAATAAAGAACACTTGCAACGTATATTAGACATTGTTGTAGAAGAAAGCAGAAAAGAATGGGTTGGAATTTAAAAGAAAGAGACAGAAGTAATGGTCGCCATCAACATCTTTATCCGCGGGAGAATAAACTCAACCAAAGGGATCAGTTCAAATGCAAATATTTCAGTAATATCAAGCAATGGACGCAACAACACAGAAATTGCATCAAGAATAGGGAAAGCAAAAAAGAGTTTCAAGATAATGAAACAAGTATAACTTATAAATGCATCTTCATCAACACAAGAAGAGTCCTGAAGTGCTATATTGAACCCATATTGACGTATGGATGCGTCATCTGGACAATTTCAAAACAGCTATTTATATAATTTAAGAAACTGCAGGCAACAGAAATGTGATTCCTACGGAGGATGAATGCTACGAACCTCGTGGAGTGCGAGTGCAAAGAAATCACAAGAAATAGTTTTACGAGAAGCTAACACCAGGCAATCTTTTTTTGGCCGTGTGATAATAAGAAAAATCAGGTGACACCTGGAATGATCAGGAAACGCTGCAAGGAGGAAAGAGGGGAAAAGATCATTTTGGATGGACTAACAACGAGGCTAAATGTAGGACGAGGGACAACAGACACACTAAAAACGACGAGGGATAGAGAGGCGTGAGAGTTTATGATCGCCTACAGTAAAGGGCACGGCATCTGATTGATTGATACCATACAGTCATCTGAAATAAGAAAACCTTGTTATAAGATTGTATTATAAGAAATAGTTCCGTATCATAGGTGTTAGGATGAGATATAATTATATCAAATTCCATTCTACATACATTGTATCTCTACTTCGACGAACATTAAAAGACAGAGCAGATTAAAGAAAGGTAACTTTGATAACCTTGAGGCAGATCTAAAAGTTAGATATCAACTGAATTCAGAAAGTTCAATATTCTTTCTATCTTTATTTTTTGTCTTTTGACTAGCCCTAATCAAAATAGAGAGTAAATGTGGTAAGAAGTACTCCCTTTAAAAGGTGATTTTTTTTCCTTCAATTTTTAAATAATTTTCAACATCAAGGCTGTTTGAAGTTTTTCTTTTTTTAGTTTAAAAATAATCTTGAAAAGTTTGAACACCGATCTAATGATAAAAATATCTCACTGTGCATGTTTTTTTGCTGTTGGTTTTTTTTTTTTTTTTTTTTTTTTTTTGTTGTTGTTTTTCGCAATGGTTAATGTTTCGGAACTAAAAAATTCTGCAGTGACAGACTACTTGCTGAACTCCTTCTTAATGATTTTATTTTGAGTAGATTAGCAATGATTTTGGCTAACCGGAAATGACAGATATAAAGATGACTTTAAAATATTGCAAAAAAAAAAAAAAAAAAACATAAAAAAAAACCTGTTTAAATTTATTTAATTTATTATGCATTAAGAATATCAATTAAAAAAAAGGTAGTGCAAATATTTTTGACGTTTTTTTCTTGCTGATCGTCTCGTCTTTAATCAATGAATATCAGATCTGCGTTCAGAGAACCAGCTGTTCTCAATAAGTTGGATAGGGTAGGACATAAAATACCTTGCTCCATGGTACCAATTTAAACTTTTTTTTAAGAATTAGGAACCTGTTGTCAAAAGTAAAATTAAAAGATTTTCGTGAGAGAGAGAGAGAGAGAGAGAGAGAGAGAGAGAGAGAGAGAGAGAGAGAGAGAGAGAGAGAGAAAGAGAGACAGAGAAGGAGAGAGAGAAAAAGAGATAAATCCAAATAGAAAAGCAAAAACACCACACTTGGAGGACAACTTTGTAATTATAAAGGATCCCAAAACGACGCGAGTGTGTCTGTAAATAGTATAAAACAGGGTCTAAAAAGAGATAGGCACACAACTTTATAACTCCGGGACTAAAAAAAAAAGAAACAACACAAGTATGGATTTAACATTACGTTAAATCTAAGCTTGTGTTGTTTCCTTTTTTAGTCCTGTAGTTATAAAATTGTGTGCCTGTCTCTTTTTAGACCCAGACAAAGAGAGACAGACAGACAGACAGAGAAGGAGAGAGAGAAAGAGAGAGAGAGAGAGAGAGAGAGAGAGAGAGAGAGAGAGAGAGAGAGAGAGAGAGAGAGAGAGAGAGAGAGAGAGAGAGAGAGAGAGAGAGAGAGAGAGAGAGAGAGAGAGAGAGAGAGAGAGAGAGAGAGACGCAGGTGATATGAAAGTCACGAATCGGAAATAGAAAATGTATAGAGTATATTCTCAATTCCCCTAAACCTATGGTTTATTGCAGTTAAAACGAAGTCAATGATTGGCAAAAGTAAAGGAGATCATCTATGATCGATCAGAATGTCATCGGCGTGAATTGAACTATACGATACTTCGGGAAACTTTGAAACGTAAAAACTAAACTAAGAAAAAATTTAATGCAAAAAGCTCTGATGTTGAAAACTACGTGAAAAAAGATAATCTATAATTAAAGAGAGAACTCCATAGCAAATAAATATTGAATAGGTATATGTTCTAGCTAAAAAAAAAAACGAAATAGAGACAGAAATTCTAATGTTCAGTCAGAATTTCATTGATCTATTAAGTTTCACGAAGTAGATTAAGTTTGGACACTGATTGGCAAACTGGGCTTATTAAGGACTCTTTAGCATTTACTATAAATATTCTCAAAACTTTTTAAATTGCTACAGTCTATTAATGTAAGTATGGCTATTTCATTTTTTTAATATCACAATGAAGATGGAAAATCTCTTAGCATATTTTTGGTTAAAGCCCTAAAAAGTTTAGAAGATTGTGTGCAAAGAATACCCGAGACCATCAAAGACAGACAGAGTTAAAAAGGAGTACCCTCGCCACTAACACCAGGAAATAGGTGAACCTTAGAGGAGAGACCATGAATTTTCATGCGATCCTATAGGTCAACTATTTTTCATAGACGTTGTTATTCATATCAATGTTTTATCCGAGTGGTTTGCACACTTATGTGACTTTGGCCAAGACAATCCAGTGAACTGTTCACAAAACAATACTTCAGAGATGTAAAATTGATTGTCTCAAAAATATAATTATGCTTAGAGGCTTTTACTGGAATCAATTGGTACCTACGACTACATTTGAAATGTTGTCTCCTGTTTATGCAGTCATCTGAAGTTTCTTTAGGATTATAGGGGTATCTTCATAATGTGCGGTTTATGAAGGTGTAAAGCTGAAAATATATCCAAAAGATTGATGCATTTCAATATTATTAAACAGTTCTATTTTCTATGGAAATAAAAAGAAAAATGATCCACTTGCCTTTTGTCTGAATCACATTCGGTGATGAAATTATTCTTTCCCTCTTTTTCTGTTCTCTTTTATCCACGGTTTTCAAAGCATTATGGTGGTATGTCGACATTCTTAATGCCCATTGCCCTGAACCTCTAAGCAGCAATTTTACCATTCATTATTGCTTAGACAGATGTTTAAAGCTGCTAATTAGCCATACTTTTCCAGCACGTGGGCGTTTTTCATAACTTAATGGTTTCTCTTGCTTCCAATATTTTCAATAATAGCTTCATTAGACACTCATTTCCCACAATCATGAGTTCCTAAGGAGGAGGTAAAGAAGGGATTAAAGAACTAGTGCAGTTACGTTGGAGTGAAGAACAAAAGAAGAAACTAAGTCCAGTCTGCTAGTAATGGTCTCAAGGAACAAAGACTCAAGATGTTCGGTGAGAACAAAAATGTTACTCATAGTTTGCATAAGGTCTGAAAGGACAACTAAGAGAAATTTAGAGGAGTACTGAATAGTCAAGCGCCGGTTAAGATGCTGATGGAACACCTTAACAGAATCCGAGTCTTGCAGATAAGGAGAGCGCTTTGCTTGACAATCATATTGATCGTCTCAGAAAATGGAGAAGAGATTAGTCTATGAAAGTTAATAAAAACTGATCTAGAGTTTTAAGATAATTATGACAAAAAGTAACAATATGTCTTATAATGAAGAATATTGTATAAAGTTTAAGTGAAAGTGTAAATTTCATTTGACAGTGAAGCATCTATACCACCGCTTCAATCGAAAATCTAATTACCGTGTCGTAACCCTTCTTTGAAATACAAGATCTGACAAATTTTATACGAATCCGAAGTTATAAGATGAAATAATTATCATCAATATTTGACTTCCTGTATTAAATACTGCGATGCAGAAGTAAAATAGTCTGTAATTGAAATTAAAACTCTTCATCTGGCTTTCAGACCTACATCAGATTTAATAACTCTGTTAGTCTATAAAAGAATATAATGGGAAATCAGATAAATTTGTTCTTTCTATATGTTTTATATAGATCTTTCAAATGCTGTTAATAAGAAATCTTTAATGTTGTGTTGAATTATGTGCCATGAAAAATACTTTAATGGCCTCATCCTCGCAGAAATATGCAAATTCAAAATAAAATAAGTATAATTTGTGTATCAAGAATATGTTCTAGATCCGGTAAAATATTAAAAATTGAATTTCATTTTTGTAGCTTGTAAAATAGAAACATCAGTTTCCATACTGTTTTGTATTTGTCAGATAGGTCTAAGCCTTATAAAAATAATTTCCATGAGCTGCGGAAAGCTGGTGAATTTTCGGCGGTGGTTTTCTTCGAGGATATAGTTAACATGCCAAAATTCTATATCAATAGCTATTATTCAGTATTTGAGAGAAATACGTATTTGAAAAGTGAAAATAGCTATTAGGTCACTTTCCCCTAACAATGCACTGACCTTTGTATGTGAAAAAAATCTTTTCTATGACATCATGTTTTCTTTTCCATAATTTAACCGATTTGCATGAGAATGTATCAACCCCAATCAGCTGATCGTATGAAACTGGTGTTAAAAACGTCTTATAATATGTTTGACATTTTATTTCTAGCTACCATTAAACGATCTAGAGGCTTCATTTTCTTCCTTCAAACAACAGTAACTAGAAGTTTATGGGGAATACAGGAGAGACAAACAGAAACGCGCATTGGTCTTCATAATGTTTGGCAATCCATGGAGACATGGCAGTCCTAGATTGAAGAAAAGGTCTGAGAAAAAGCTTACTCAGTGTAAGTCTTGGGTTTAAACAAATTGACGTAAATGCTGGGGGCGAGAGTAGAGTGAGAAACGAATGCCTATTAATTTGTATTCACCTTCCCCGGTAGCCTTTTTTGTATGAATAAATCTCTTTGAAGGACTGGCACACATAAATTGTTCATTTAAATAGGGACAGATTACACGAGCAATTGGCACACAATCATATCTTGCTCCAATCTTTCTATATTTGTATCCATTATGTAAGAATCATTGTAAGAATTATTGTAAGAATCTACCAGTTCCAGTTCTTGATCTCATAACCTCCAAAAAAAAATTTATTTTTTTCGGTTGTCTTTTTTGCAGTGGATTTTTTTTTTTTTACAGTTTCGAGACATTGGTACTTTTAGTCGTATGTATGCATTTAAATGGTATGCTTCAATACATTTTAAAACTGATTGTTGTGGTCATGTTTTTATGATAATAATTGAGGTATTCACAACAATAAAAGGAAAAGAAAACGTTCCTAAAATTCCAGCTCAAAAGACAAAAAGAGAAACTTAGCACCCAACAGGATTCAGAGCAGACAGCATAGCAAATCATGTAGGCCTTTTAGTTCTAGGGCATCTTTGTTGGGTTACAACTCGGGGTTTTTATTTCAAGAGAAAAGAAGAAAAACGTTTAAGCGGTGCGGTAAAAGTCATCCTATGAAAATAATGATACTACATACTCAGATTCCAAAATTACGAAAGAATACCTAATTTGATGTTTGAAAAAAAAATTTTTATTTTCATAAATTTATCTAACACGAACGGCAACTTCAAAGAGAGACCGGAAAAAAGCTGATCGCTTACCCAAATTAAGAAACATAATAGGGACCTTATTTAGAGGTTACAATGACATTGCATTAAGTCCCTGGCCTTGGGGGCTGAAAAAAGCACTTACATTTTTCTCCCACACGCATCAGTTACGACTCTAAAAAAAGCTGATCACCTAGAGAGGGTGCAGGAGTAGAACCAGCTAATTCTTTCATTTGAAATTGAAACAGTTGGGGCTTTAACACCTCGAATGGAAAGTTAAGATGTTTTCAGTTTGATATTAAAGTGTAAAACTTGTAGTGATATCTATCTTTGTTCTCCAACTCCTGCACTTGTATACATTAAGTAAATCCTCTTCGTTAGCGATTTCCATTGAGTATCAATTCAACAGAAGCGATTTTTCTACTCTCAAAGCATAGAAAAAATTGTGAAAAGAGTTTCAACTTGTAATCTATAATATCTATGCGAATTAAACGAGGTGAATATGATCAATAATGCTTTTAAAATTGCTTTTGCTTAACTTATTTTTTCAGAAGAAAGAGGTTTGACCGATTGACCGCCGTGAACCGGACTGGGAACCGAATGTGATCAACGTAAGTTCCGCCTTGAGCCAATTGAACCTGTTGTAGCTTGGCCTCGGACGCTTCGTCAAATCATAGAGATCCTCCATTGAAAATCTCGTTCATGTTGACATTGAGTTCCGACATCGACGGGCATTACGCTCTATGCTCATTTACGTAAATAAACGTCAGTGAACATGTGAAAAAACGATATCATGCTTTAACTTCCTTTTTACCTCCACCTCTTCCCTTCCCCCTCTCACCCTAACTATGAAAAAAAATTCTCTTATTTTCTTTTATAACTACTGGACCCGCTTCCCTCCCCATGCTAATTAAATCAACATTAGCACTCGTAGTACTAATTGTACTTGTTTTGATTCGGAGAATAGAATGCAATGCAAAAAAAAAAACTAAACTGCTAAATTATACTTTCAACAATTCGGTTAAATCTCTTGCTTATAAAAGGCCCAAGGGATGATTATCAAATTTGCAAAATGCCCAGAATATCTTCTCAATCAAAACCTTCCCAACTCTCGTCAACATAAAACTCTGCTTAATAGTTATCTAATTGCATATTTTAATTATCTGACCCTCAAGGTGTTCCCTGTGGGATTCTAGTTGCGACTGCTCTAGGTACTTGGATCTAATAAACTATCAAAGTATCAATATTGTCTAAGGAGCGAATATTTGACACGAATCTTAATTTTTTATGCATATATTTGATGGCTATCAATGTCAGCAATGGAAGGGTACAGATTCATTTAAGCGTGAAAACAAAAAATGAAAGTAATTAGTGTATCTAAGTACCGCCAATCATACCAAGTGCACCTGATTAAGGATTTCTGTAAAACATCACCCATGAATCTGGCCAAGGTAAAACTAGTTAGAATTCATAAGTAGGCCTCTATTAACATACTATATAAAATCGGAATCTTAATTTGCAAGTATAATGGCTTTCTGAACACTTCTCTGCTTCCGTTGAAATCAAGATATGAAAGTTTTTGAAATTTATCTTTGTAGTCCGCATTATTACATTTAATACCACAGATTGCATAAATAATCGTTTCAAAATAATCTATTACATGCATTCCATTTTTGCACACGTGCTTAGTTCCTGCATCGCCGAAGGGACTCTATCGCCGTTCTATAACTACCAACTGCGTTTGGTCCTACTATCACAACCCCTGTCCATTTCATTTGTCTTTTTTTTATGTTTTCACATCTTTCGTCTTCTTTGTCAGTATCGACTTAGATCTAGGTTTCTGATTGATTTCTTTACACTAAGTATTGCTTTATCTACATTATCCTTCCATCTTTAGATCCTTAGATCTAGCTCTGTCTGTCCCAACTTCTATTTCACTGCTTTATTTTCGACATTATATTTCTTTCAGTTAAACATTCATCTTCATTAGGATCTGATAGAGGCTAGATTGTTTAAGTACTGTTAAAAGATGGGCGTGGTCGTTCTAAGCGATTTAACTTTTTACTCTATTCAAACCAGCAAGAAGGTTACTGTCCTTGAATCTTCTATTTTTTGTAGATGAGGATAGCTCGTTAGCTAAGTGCCTGAGAAGATTATTAAGTTTTGGGCATTGACTGGTCCTTGGGAGTCTGGCGATAACAACTGATGCCTCCCCGCACATGGACACTGCCGCCTCTGAATCAGTCGTGCTGGTCAAAACGTTTTCCTTGACTTCGCCACACCTGCCATCGACCGCCATCGTGGTGCAAGTCGAATCGGCTTTTATCTGAGATCAGGACTGCTTGACACTGTATCCGCTTGATCGACAGGTGGTGTCCTGCATCTTCCTCTCTTACTCTTAAACCTCACAAAAGTACAAATTTTGTTTTCTTTTCATAACTGAACTTTTGATCTAACTTGGGACTAGTGATCTTTAATCCAGACATACTCATGCTGTCTCTGTCAGTGATGATCCCACAGAAGGCTGAGACTTCAGGGCAGTTGTTTTCCCATTCTGTCATCGATCAGGGTTAAAACTGGCGACACTTACCGAGTGCTCAATTTGGACAAAAGTGTAGTTATAGAAAATAGGGCTTGAAAGCGACCGCAGTGTTTTAACTTGATATTCTGTCAAGAGGATGGTACCTATTGCAATGATGTCAAAAAGACTTGACAATAGTATTCGTTTGGACCCTCCAAATTGCCAACTAAAACTGAACACTTTGCAGGTAAAAGGAATATTTGCAGCATGATAGATACTCTCTCACCAAGTCTTAAGTTGTAACGCATTATAACACTACCGTGAGGTAAGTTACGCAATAACATGCGAAGTGATCGTATAGAATGTGACAGGTCCTCGAGTGGTTGGCAGCGAACTCTACAAAGTGTAGATATTACGGCTTGCTAGTTTGGCTCTGCTGACATCCGAACAAAGGATAAAGTCCTTTCACTCTTCATGCTATAAAATAAGACTTTTTGGTGGAGCTCAAATTTTTATTTATTGTAAGAGCTTGATGCTTACACTTGGACTCATTCTACCGTCATTTTATTTAAGGTTGATAATGCTCAATCTCTAGTTTACTATTTCTAACGAATGTCGCTTTGGTTCTACTCCTATTCCATCCTACCTCTAAGTCTTAACCACCTGTACTACTATTCCATCCTACCTCTAAGTCTTAACCACCTGTACTACTATTCCATCGTACCTCTAAGTCTTAACCGCCTGCACTACTATTCCATACTACCTCTAAGTCTTAACCACCTGTACTACTATTTCATCCTACCTCTAAGTCGTAACCACCTGTACTATTATTCCATCCTGCTTCTAAGTCTTAACTACCTGTACTACTATTCCATCCTACCTCTAAGTCTTAACTACCTGTACTACTATTCCATCCTACCTCTAAGTCCTAACCACCGTACCGGTGCTTCTGTTCCATCCTACCTCTAAGTCTTAATCACCTGTACTACTATTCCATCCTACCTCTAAGTCGTAACCACCTGTACTATTATTCCACCCTGCTTCTAAGTCTTAACCACCTGTACTACTATTCCATCCTACCTCTAAGTCTTAACCACCTGTACTACTATTCCATCCTACCTCTAAGTCCTAACCACCGTACCGGTGCTTCTGTTCCATCCTACCTCTAAGTCTTAACTACCTGTACTACTATTCCATCCTACCTCTAAGTCTTAACCATCTGTACTACTATTCCATCCTACCTCTAAGTCTTAACCACCTGTACTTCTATTCCATCCTACCTCTAAGTCTTAACCACCTGTACTTCTATTCCATCCTACCTCTAAGTCTTAACCACCTGTTCTTCTATTCCACCCTGCTTCTAAGTCTTAACCACCTGTACTACTATTCCATCCTACCTCTAAGTCTTAACCACCTGTTCTTCTATTCCACCCTGCTTCTAAGTCTTAACTACCTGTACTACTATTCCATCCTACCTCTAAGTCTTAACTACTTGTACTACTATTCCATCCTACCTCTAAGTCCTAACCACCGTACCGGTGCTTCTGTTCCATCCTACCTCTAAGTCTTAACCACCTGTACTACTATTCCATCCTACCTCTAAGTCTTAACCACCTGTTCTTCTATTCCATCCTACCTCTAAGTCTTAACCACCTGTACTTCTATTCCATCCTACCTCTAAGTCTTAACCACCTGTACTTCTATTCCATCCTACCTCTAAGTCTTAACCACCTGTTCTTCTATTCCACCCTGCTTCTAAGTCTTAACCACCTGTACTTCTACTCCATCATACATCTAAGTCCTAACCATCTGTTCTACTATTCCATCCTACCTCTAAGTCCTAACCACCTGTACTTCTATTCCATCATACCTCTAAGTCTTAACTACCTGTACTACTATTCCATCCTACCTCTAAGTCCTAACCACCGTACCGGTGCTTCTGTTCCATCCTACCTCTAAGTCTTAACCACCTGTACTACTATTCCATCCTACCTCTAAGTCTTAACTACCTGTACTACTATTCCATCCTACCTCTAAGTCTGAACCACCTGTGCTACTATTCCATCCTGCTTGTAAGTCTTAACCATCTGTGCTACTATTCCATCCTGCTTCTAAGTCTTAACCACCTGTACTTCTATTCCATCCAACCTTTAAGTCCTAACCACCTGCACTACTATTCCATCCTACCTCTAAGTCCTAACCACCTGTACTTCTATTCCATCATACATCTAAGTCCTAACCATCATTTCTACTATTCCATCCTGCCTCTAAGTCCTAACCACCTGCCCCAAGCAGGGTGTACGGTGGTCGTCTACATCCTAGGTGCTGCCTAGTTCCTCAATGAAAAATACTGATCTAACACCCTTGTAAGAGTCTACTCCACATGTCAAAAGGGTGTGTCTGAGAGTAAGAGATGTTACTCCAAGGGCTCCCAGAAACAGCTTGCCCCAAAGAGCTCAAATCTTAGGTGTTATGAACCGGTCCCATGAGAATCAAACATACCAAGCACCAGACTAACACTCAGAACAATTTAGCAAGTAAAAGTCTCAGGAGCACTTTATCTGAAAGTCTGACAGTGAGAGCTGAAAACTCATGGAATTTCCATAGTATCCCAAGACTTGTGGCACAGTAAGGTCTGAATCATTCCCGACTATTCCTTATTTAACTAGGCTCTCAAGTCGAAGCTCAAGGCTACTTGAGGTCGCTTGTATGTAGAGCTACTGCTATAAAATACATTAACTCCAAGGGAAAGTTTACCAAAATGACATTTAGTGCTAACAGTACCGATTTCCCAAGTGATAAAGAATAGCAATTAGATTAATAATGGGCTAACTTAATCTTACTGTTAAAATACGGTTTACAACAATCTGAGACACCAAGTCTAGAAGACATTTGGATAGTCTAAAAATAGATAATAGAGTATGATAATGTTAAAATAAGTCTATCTGCAATCGGATTCATGACACATCAGCTAAATCTGTTTGAAGCAATCTTAATGATCATTCAATGTGGTTAAAGTTTCTTCAGGTGCGGCAATGACAGGAGTTGGTAGTGCCGCATCTCTGGATGATTGTCGTTGAAATCATATTCTTGAGTTTCAACCTGTAATTGGAAGTTTTTTCTCCTTTTCCGTCAAATTAGCTGACGTGACATCCTTAATCGTTGGCCTGCCCAGAAAATATTTGGCTTTTTTGATTCTTTTAATTGAGTTGTAAAAAAAAACTGTAACATCTTTTGGTGTGGTGATTCTAATTTTGTTCATTAATATCAACATCATTCCTGATTAAACGACAAACACGGATCCTGAACCTGAGAATGATAAGCCCTGCCTTTTATTTTATTTATGGCTATCATTTCAGATAATCGCTAATGTTTTAATCCCTTCCTTTGTTTATCTAAAGAAATACCGGTGCTCCGAAAGAAAAGTTATGTATTACATCTTACTTTGCAGTTTTCTCTTTTATAGGCACCTTAAAAACCATTGGAAGGGATTTTAAACTGAAACTACTACTACTACTACTACTACTACTACTACTACTACTACTACTACTACTACTACTACTACTACTACTACTACTACTACTACTACTACTACTACTACTACTACTACTACTGCTACTCCTACTAATACTACTACTAATACTTCTAATAATAATAATACTACTACTACTACTACTACTACTACTACTACTACTACTACTACTACTACTACTACTACTACTACTACTACTACTACTACTACCACTACAACTACTACTACTACTGCTGCTGCTTCTGTTGATAATAATAATAATAATAATAATAATAATAATAATAATAATAATAATAATAATAATAATAATAATAATAATAATAATAATAATAATAATAATAATAATAATATTCAACATCATCGACTGCAAATCTAGAGAATAATTGAAGTAAATATACTGAACAAGAGTTTTAGGTACCAGTAGTGCTCAGCAGTGGTTAGGAATACCTTCTAAAGTGAAAATGACTGATAAAGGCATGCCCGTGTGAGATTCGAACCGAGGCGACGGGTACCGATTCATCGCAGTTGATGGGTCAACAGAGGCCAGCATTTTTCTAGATTTGCAGTCAAAGATGTTAAGTGTTTATTTTATCTTCTAAGACCCTTAAAGTTTGCAAGATGGCATCATTCTCTTTAAGGCAATTTACCAGCTGGCATTGTCCTCCTTGTGGCAGAGTCCAAGGCAGTTCCCTCGCTCTGGTATATTCAACGCACCAAAATTTTTTCTTGATGAGAAGTTTAATTTTTTTTTTTCACAAAAGAAGTCAAGTGGAACCTTAGATCTTCTTTTATCTACAGTACTGAAAAACGAGTTTCATTTACGTAAAAAAATCACGGGTGCTTGTCAGTTTGATACAGAGATAAAAAAATAATCCGTCTCATCAAAGAAAAAAATAATAGTACAAAGTAAGGTGAGAGAAGTATTCTGTTTCATTGACGCGCATAACATAAATACTAAATATATTGTGTATGAAAGCATGAGTTTTGGAGAGGAAAAAAAAACGTAATTCCGTGATCACAATTCAAACAGTTCAGCTTTATTGCAATAGATAAAATCTTTATCAACATCGTGATTTTTTAAATTATATAAAACAGTGAAGGTATCCAAGGTAATAAAGGGAGCGTGCCATTTATATATCTAAATGTGAAGCGGATGGTGTAATATTTCTTCGTGACAAACCATTTTAGAAGAATATATTTTTTTAAGGAGAACGATTGTGTTAAATAATATCAGCACGCTTAAAAAAGTAAAACTTATATCCCAATTTTTGTCTCATAGATCGAAACATATGGAAAGGCTTTTAAAAAGGCCTTTTTACCTTTTAAAAGCTGTCTGAAGAATCATTGCCATTTAAAAATGTCATAATTGTGAACTATTTCGAACTGATTATTTACGTTGACTTCTAGAGATGCAAGTAAAGAGGAACATGTAAAATAATCATCGCCTTTGGCTTGCGATTTGTCTTCTATATATATATTATTATGACATTTCAATGATTAAAAATAGGGTAAATTAATCTTCAACTATAGGACAGAATACGATTTGATTTTCATGTCCAAAGTATTCCTCTAAATCCATCTACCCCTCTTTTAATCTCTGTCTTTCTCTCTCGCTCTCGCTCTCTGTCTCTCTGTCTCTATCTTTCTCTCTCTCTTTCTCTCTCTGTCTATCTCTCTATCTATTTATCTTTCTATCTATCTATCTATCTATCTACCTGTCTGTCTATTTCTCTCTTCATGTTGTAAATTTATATTTGCATGTATGTATGGAATCTATGTTTGCATGTGAATATATGAATATATTTGATACTTCCTTAACTTTTCCCTTTCTTTTCCTTGTTTCTCGTCACTGACTCTGTCTTTGCATATTGCATCTTAATTTTTTCTACATCTTTCTTCTGTTTTTGGGCTTCAAAATCCCTTTCTTTTTTTTTTCTTTCAAGAAGGCTATTTATTATGATTAGACATGAGCAACAAAAACTGCCAATAATCGGATCTACAATTTTCTCGGTATTTGGATTGGAAGCTGAATCAAAATATGTCGACTGCAATACTAGTGAAGTCGGAATCCAGACTTGCTCATATTTTATTAAACTTTTAGAATACACGCATTGAATCACTTTCCTTTTTGGGCTAAAGAGTTCCTCATGTACAATTTTGGCTCCTTCTTGGAGAGTTGATTATTGCGTTATTTTGGACTGGTTATCTTGAACGTCCACAGTTTTCGATATTCTTGTATAGTGAAAGGCCTGGGCGTTTTCAGTAGGGCTGTATAAGAAATTAAGGTATAACCCCTCTTAATGATCCATGAATCAACGTCTAAACGCTCGCCGTTTGTGTTGTTTGTTTCTTAAGGAGCAGTATTTTACCGCTAGTCTGAACACATTTACGAAACAATGAATTTTTTTTAACTTGATCAAAGCGCTTCCGTTTGGCAGAGGAAGGTTATGAATTATTTAACGTGGACAAACTTGAAAATCTTGTCAACTTATTGATTTTATCCAGTATTTAAAATACCATTGGTATAGTTAACATTGTTGCAATGCAATAACAAAAAAGTTGAATTTTAAAGTTGCAAATGAATGTTCAAATCAATAACTCATCCAAACAAGCCTGGATTGAAGCATTTTCAGGATATCAAAATATGTAATTTAACTATGCCTTTTATACTTTGATTGAAAAAAAAACAAAAACTTTTCTATATCTACAGAATTTATGAACCATGCACAACATTAATTAAACTGATGCAAGTGACAAGTTTTATTCTGTAAAAGCAAAATAGCCAGCGGTGACGAAAAATAAAGTCAATATTTACAAGCGCATGGTGCATTTTTAAAGACTTCTCCATTAACTCTTTTGTCTCCTTTTACGGTAAAATTTAAAGATTTGTAGAAAACTGTTCCAGCGATATCAATAGGATCAACTAAATGGAAAGAAAATTATATTTAGCCTGTGGATAAACGAAGTCATTGCATTATGCTGGAACTCTACGATAAAAGCTCTTACAAACAATATTGAGGCATAGTTTAAAATATTTCTCATGGTGGGAATGCAAGAAAGAGGACAATCAAACTGAAAGGAGAAAGACATTAACTGATGTACAACGTCAACAAAACTCTATTATAATTATAATATGCGTTTTATTTGCATGAAAAGCGCCGAGAAATAATAGCAACATAAACTTCACATAACACAAAACGTTAATATGTCGATTAAGGCAATATAATTATAACATTGAAAGCGTAGGGTCTCCTACTGTGCTAAAATGTACGAACCATAAAATTGGTCCAGACAGAACATAAAGCAAAGTCAGTTTTAAAAATCTGACGGTAACAGAACCATCCAAACGGACCTAAAATATTTTTTATTCTAATGATTAGATGAAAAATAATACAGACATCATTTCATTAGTACTCTATACGTTAAATGTTTCAAAAGTTTATCATAGGGTATTCTATTTAGAGTTATGTAAAGTTAAGCATTGCAGATATAATTTTTTTAACAGAATTTGGTACTGATCTCTTTTTTATAATTGTTTTCTTAATTGTATCCGTTTTACTTCGGATAAAAACGTTTCACCCAGACAGTAATAACTGAATTAGCTACGATTCATTATTTGCATGATCGACTAAATTGAATTGTTCATAAAGCTTGGATTTCGCTTGGAATTATATTTCAGTGCGGTTCATTGGCATGCATTCGAAAAGTTGTGTCTGTCACTGAGCACATTTTGCAGGGACGGCAAGCAAGCAGAAGGAGCAAGAAGGACGTGTGCCGATCAGACCCGGTTTGGTGACCACTGCAAGCAATTACACGTCAGCTCCCTGTATTTAGACATGGTAATTTCATGTTGTTCCGGTGCGGACGCTGGATCTAAAAGTCTTGGTGACGCCTTTCCTGGTGATCACAAAAACTCGCCGGCTTGTATAGTTGGTACAGGATCACATGGTCGACAGCTGCAGCCCGTGGGCATTTTGACACGGATGTGAGCATTCCTGTAGCCCCTTCCTCCAGAGGGTCTAGGGCAACGCAAGACGACGCGCGCATTCTGGAAGCCTGTCTCCTTACAACAGTTACAGTCTCTTATGATGGTCAGGAGGTTCGCTGGGTTTATGCTGCTGTAACTGTTGCAGGTGCCACGACAGTTGAAGGATAATACTCTTTTGGGAATACACTGCCTAAATCTGATTGCGTGGACGCTCCTTTGCAGAGAACAGGCGCTGGCCTCAGCAGGAGGAAGCAACGCCAGGAGGAGGACGAGCGAGATAAGCACGATCATCTCACTCTTGACGGTCCATTGCGGGCGAGAATCTGCGAGACTTGTCGCCGACTTGGTGTTTGACATCTGCAAAAGGTAAAAATGAATTCCTTTGAAAACTTCAATCCCACGAGGGTCAAACTTCATATATTTTATGTAGGAGTGATTTTACATATGATGTAACTGGGAAGAGAAAAGCTGTGTGAGTTCACGTATGATTTTGAACGATATGGGAAGAAAAGAATCACACACACACACACACACACACATATATATATATATATATATATGTATATAAATTTATCTTTTCATGCACTTGGATCTTCCTTGCTGTTGAGGAGGAAAGATTCGTCAAAGATTGTTCAGAGCCAAAAGTGCAAGGGATATAAAGACCTTTTCTCCCTATTCGGTAGAAAGAGATTAAAGCAGGAAAGAAAAAGAGGCAGATAGACATTATGTAATGATGATGATGAGAGAGAGAAAGAAAAGAGGGAGAGGGAGACCAAAAAAGATAAAGGGAGATATGAAAGGCAGAATAAGAAACCGATACAATTGTTCCTGGGGAAAGTCAAATCAAAACCAATCATAATAAATTGTTGGGAACATAAAATCAGAACAAATTCATATTAATGATGACAAGAAAAAGAAAAAGCTAAAAGAGCCAAAGAAAAGATTTTTCAAACGTGAAATCTAACTACTAGAAAGAAAGTCTTCAGGAGTACAACTAAAGTAATAGTATTCCGCCTTAAGATAGATACTTTTTTTTTGGTTAAAAAAAGAAAGAAAATAATAAAACTGTTTTAGTGAAAAGTTGGCTGCTAACTAACAATAGTGATTATTTTACTCTATTTCGTCTGAATTCATTGTCGTTTTCATGCGTTTTACGCATTAAGACACTTCTGATTCTTCGGTAGAAAACATTTTAATTTCGAGCGTAGCTTGCCGACAGTGTCTTTGCAACCTTAAAAAGCTGAACAACATCATTTATTGGTGTGTTTTTTTGTTTCTGTTTCCGTGAAGGATGTTTGTTTTAAAGAATTTTTTAAAAAATGATAAAAGATGCTTTGGTTGTAGAATTCCAAATCGCAGCAAACAAGTGCGGATCATGCACTGTCATACGTCACTATAGCTATTGTGTGCGCACTGCTGCGTGCAAAGGAAAAGAACTTTTTCCCGCAAATAAGTTATACTTTAAGAAATGTTCATGATTGTTACAAGAGTATGGGAAAATCGACGAGTTAAGCGTTCTTTTAAAAGCAAAGTAAACCATGCCATGCCAAATTTAGGTTTAAATAAAAGTAGATAAACATAACTTTTATTAAAATAATCTTTTCATTTTTTTCGATTGCTCTAACTTTTTTTACTTATGCTCACTGGGATATAATTTTACAGAAACCTGCAACTAAACCACGAAACAGTTTTCAACTGTCGAACCCCGTCTTAGAGAGAGAAAGTAGGTGGAGGGGAAAGGCAGAAAGAGAAAGAAAGAGACAGACATAACTAAAAGAGAGAAAAATATAGAGAAACTTAATGTGAGATGATTAAGAATTTAGAATGACCACTGTCCAACAAGAAGAGATCACTTGTCTGGACCTTTGACATTATGTGGAAGTTCGCCATTGCCACATTTAAATTTTTGTAAGACGACGAGTTTTGATTTTTTATCAAAATAATGTCAAATTGCTTAATTGACCGATATTTTACAGAGTAAATGCTTACCTGGTGCCTATACGATGATGCCAGGTAATGACTGCTACGTATTTGAGTGTAGCAGTGCCGGCTTCCCTCAGTGCTCTCTAGCTCAGCATCTCGGGATAGCAATTGTATTGTACTGTCTTCGCCTGTAAGAAATCTCATCTTTGCGTCTGTTTTAAGTGTCCTTAAGTTACTTAGCTATGAACTTTTGTCACGTTTTTGTTGCTGATAATAGAAACGTTCTGTTGAGTCAAGAAAATTCCGAAAAAGGATCACAATTCGCTATCACTTACTTTTCAAGAGAAAAAGAAAATGCGTCTTTGGAAAGTTTTCCTCAAACTTCACCGTGATTGACGGATTATCAGTAATGAAGGATAACTGTTGTTTGAAGAAGAGTGCTGAGGGGCGGTGCCACGGATCTTGACTACAGGATTCAGAGCTTGGCGCTCACCCAGCAACCAGGGAGATGCAGTTTGGTGTGGAGTCAGGAGATCATATGAAACAACTAAAGCAAGTCTTTCATTTATAAAGGTAAATTTGACCCCTGTCTTATAACCTTATTGCACTGTAGCCGAATATTGACAATAATAAACTAACCGGGTCGGCGCCGGGAAGCGTGGGGCTTGTTGAGCGGTCTTCGCTTGCGCCGACAAATCGCTTCAAGTTGTCAAGAAAGGGGAGGGCTCACCAGACTTGCACCATATTGTCCAGTCAGACAGTTAGGAAGGTGCGGCAATCGGAAAAATAACAATGTGACATCTCTCTCTCTCTCTCTCTCTCTCTCTCTCTCTCTCTCTCTCTCTCTCTCTCTCTCTCTCTCTCTCTCTCTCTCTCTCTCTCTCTCTCTCTCTCTCTCTCTCTCTCTCTCTCTCTCTAACTTTTTCACACTTTTCTTTGCCGTTTTGTCTCTCCCCTCTTCTTCTCACTGTACAATATCTTAGACCAGGCTAGTAGGAAGAATGCACTCTATCAAGCTGTGAAGTTCCGAGCTCAATGTTTGTGTCCAGATTATGGTTCAATTTTGCAACTGACTGGTCACCTGGATTCATCATCTCCCACGCGTCCCTGCTCAATCATGGCGGCGCTGAGTTCTCTCTCCGCGATTTTCATATCTTCAAGCAGCTAGCGCTATAATCACTGATTGTGTTATAGTGTCGCTTTGAAATCTGAAAGCCCCTGCTTGAAAAGGAATTTAAAAAAATAAATAAACAACAACAACAACAACAACAACAACAACAACAATAATAATAATGATAATAATAATAATAATAATAATAATAATAATAATAATAATAATAATAATAATAATAATAATAATAATAATAATAATAATAATAATAGTAATAATATTTACAGCAGATTATTTTTGTTTCATTCTTTACAACCCTTTCGCATACACGCATACACGCATACACTCACATAATGTAGTTCTAGGTCTAGCTCTAAATATAAATCCTAAAATCTATTGATCCTGGCCTAGAGTAGAATGCAAATAATTTTCTTGGCGTTTGAGATCATCGAGAACAATCCTAGTTTCTTGAGCAACATAAAACGAGGTGGTTTTCTTAACCGTGCCTTCTAGATTTTGGGATATCACTAGTGAATAATGTAACGGTGATGTATCAGTAGCTAAGTAAAGTTTTTGGAGATTGATCCGTGTTCTTCCACATCTCTTACTTTCAGACGTCAGTATAATTATTGCTATAGGACCCAAACGGCAGTGTCTATTAGCATTGCACTTCAAACAAGACAGTGAAAGACAAGTATTGAATGTGATAATACAACTTGAAAGACACATTTTCTTTGAAAATAATTGAAAACTTTGTAATTGTTTCAAACTTAAGTTGTTGTTTGTTTTGTTTTTTTTTTTGCGCAGCAGGAAAATATTAAATTTTGCGGCACCGCTCGATCAAGATGTGCAAATCTTGGAGCAACAGGTTTAATGTCTCAATATCCGCAATGTTTAGATCTAGGTGTGGCCAGGGTGGCGCAGGTTTTCGGCTGGCGGTTAACCCGCGCAAGTTGGCTGGAACCCGTTCTGAGAAGTGTCCTAATATGTTTTATTTGTGACAGTCCGTGGTTGACGTTTATTTCTTGCAGCAGGTTGCAGGCTACCCGCGCAGGCAAACTCACAGGAATGTTCGAGCAATTCGCACAGGCTACTAGTCGCTGGTAATATATTGGGGAGAAAAGTGGGTGGGTGGGTGAAGGTGAGCGGAGAGAAATCGTGCGATCGTCTACACGTGCCTTAATCGAAACATATAGACACACTGTCAGCCTGGTGTCCTTGATTTTATTCTTCAGTAGAACAGCATTGCAACATAAACAATCAGCAATGATTTTTTAAATCTAACTTCTAGTGAAGCAGCTACGCCCCTGTTGTTGTTTGTCTTCATCTATTTTACCTGACAAATTAAAAAGGATTATGATTTTCATTTTAAATTATTTGTTTAATATTGACAAGTTGATTAAGATGGAATTCGCCCGGTATTGTTTTCAATTTTTTAATTATCATTATATGTTATTGCTTAAATTGTGAAAATTTTTAGAAGGTGCATGAGTTTGTATCCATTTTTTTAAACATTATTATTTTATCTCATAGAAACTTAGCTTAGAAAAAAGGAAAAAAAAATTTATGCTGGTTTATTCCATGTCACTCCTCTATTTTTTACATCTGTTAATGAGGGTTGGTACATGAAAGAGGCGAATTGTTGGGCAGAAATAATCACCGCGGTAAATCTTTATTATAAATGAGCAGGGCTAAATGACTTTCCAAAAAAAAAATCGTGATCCACAGTTTTATTTAGCATTGTGAAGTTGGAGAGGTAAAGGGAGGTAAGAAGGGAATTCAAATTGATATTTGGAGATTCTAAGAACAAGAAATGAGTATTTAGCTAATTGTTGGAGTATGACTTTTGCTTCAACTTTAAGTCATCATTTAATATTTCGATTCTCTTTAATATATGATATGTTCCTTGGTAGAGAGTCGTAATGTATCATTTGAAATGTTCTGCATTAAATGAAGTTGCTTTTCTTTATAAATGGATATAAAATGTTGATATTGCGTGCTCCCTGATAAAACGACCGAGATCACCAAAGCGGAATTAGATGGTGAACTGCTCTCTGGATAAAAAACAGAAACCAATAAAGAAAATCAGAGTTGCTCCCTTGTTTCTGTAATCACATTGGACGTTGAGCTTAATTAAAGTGATAAGCTTTGCTGCGATTGTTTTTAAATACTCACATTAGACCTTATGAAATTAGATTCAAAGGATGATGGCTAGAAAACTGATCAAATTATTCATTAAGGATAATACATGCATCTCAAACAATGAATGTCGCCGATGTTTTCAAATTGCTTTTTATCTGGACATGGCAATCTGGAAAGTTTTTTGAACTTATGATTAGCTGTGACTTGAAACTTAAAGAATAGTAAGCATATTGGTCAAATCTGAATTGAATTGCAAGTCCTCTCACACATTCATTGTCTTGTGCCTTTGAATAAATGCGCAGCTATGAATTCACGCAAGGCATTGTTACTTTAGGTACTTTTCGATGAATTTGCATCTATATATAATGGAGTTAGGCGAAAAAATGAGAGCCATCTAACCGAGCATTTCTAGACCACCTAGGTACGTCAAATTTGGCATAAAGTTGTTGTAAATTGCCCCAAAAATTATTTTTCAGCAAAATAGATTTTTTTTTTTAATTAAAGGCAAAATTGTGATTATTATTTCTTTACAAGAAAAAGGTGAGTGTGCGAACTATTTCCTGTAAGCACAGCTGGCCAGAGATGGCAGGAATGAAACTGAAAGTTCGCGCACAATGTAGGCGGCGGCAGATCTAAAACCGTCTGGAATTGATCTAGATCTAGATGTAGATGATAAAGTGTAAGATCTAAGTAAAGAATCTAAAAATTTGCTTCGACATAAATTCTAGATCTAGGGCCTAGATATTTACAACAGCTAGACTCAAATCAAAAGGTTAAGCTCTACACCTAGAGAAATCTAGATTTTACCTTTAGGCTTACAAATTTTTTTGAAAACGTTCATTGTAATGTAGCTTTAAATATCTCTTCGGCTAAGAATTCCGCAAGGCAGTGCAATATACTTCATGCGAATAGTCAAAGCTTTCTAATAAGCGGTTAAAAGGAATTAAAAACATTCCAAAAGGATTAAGTCCTTTATCTAAATTTTGTGGTTCGAATAAGAATTATCAAAATATGTAGATTCTATGTAGGAGATGGGTAGGTGGAAGCATATATCTGGATAATTTAAGCCTATTTGCCCCGGCACATTGACACCGTGGTCCCTTTGGTAGAGCGGTTTACAGCTTGTCCTTCTAATTATTGTTTAAAATTGCGCCAAAGTAGATTTAGAAAATATATTTTTAGCTAGTTTTCCCAACGAAATGATTTTTTTTCCTAAAGTGAATTTGCAACTGATATTAATTTGTAGAATTAATGTTTTGCAGCGATTGTATTGCTGCTAACATCTTTAATCCACTAGTAGCAAGTTGTTGTCTTTCTTTTTTGTTTTTTGTTTTGTTTTGTTTTGTTTTTTTTTTAGCTTCGTTACCACAGTTTCAAACAGATGTCAAGGCTTTGAAAGCATCGGAGGAGAAAAGAAAACGATGTGACTTTTAAGTTCTGTTAACTTAAAAAGTATGTGATACCAAGAAAACGAAGGATCTACTAATTCTTCGGTAGGCTACAGCAGTTATATAGGTCTTACAATAAACATTAATAATCCTTTTTTACATGTTGAGATTTTTATGAAAACCACAGTGATGGTTAAGCCCAATATATAAGTACTTGACCTGAGACAACTCCACAAAAAACACAATTTGGGCCCTCCGCCATTATCATTAACTCCTTTTGCAGATGACGTTATTTAAATGTGACTGTTTCCACACTTTAAGCTTATTGTTATGTTAATGAATTCTCACCGGTAAAGTTTATAATAAAGTGTGAGGTGAGCCAACAAGTAAGTGCTTTAAGCAGTCTCCGTCGATTTTTACAGCCATAGTGCATTTTTTAGCAAGAGCAAGTGAAGTCTAGCAGATAAGTCTTAGGGCCAACGAATAAAAGCAGTCGGGAGTTTTCGTAGCTATAAACTGTTAGACAGTTTGAAATACAGAAATGTTGCTTCCATATAAGTAGGCAGCAATTACGTGTGAGCAATTTGAGAATACATAAAAAAAAGTTTCAGTGGCTCTATCAATAAAGAAGGACTTATATTACCTTATTGAATCTTCCTGACATATTATAAATCTGAAGAAACAGTTTTGAGCTCGATATTTACTCTTGTCTTTACAAGACTGTAACGGTTTTGTCGAACTTCTGTTTGGTAAGGCCTCTCTGTAGGAGTTTATCAAACTCTGTTAACGAAACATTTCGAATTGCTCACATTTCTGTTTTTATCTGGATCAATGTGGATTGTTTTTACAGTCTGGTGGTTAAAGCAAAATAAATGCCAACTTTACTTAAATAGAGATTTAAAAAAAATGTTTTAATAGAAGTAGACCATTGGTACTTGAAAGCAAAACATGAATTCAAGAGAGTGGTCGCGGCTTTTCAATACTAAAGATCGAGCACGATTTATTACGTCGCCTCAATGAATCTTATTTTACTGAAATTCTCAATAGTCCAAGCAAAAACTGATAAGGAGGTAAATCTCTTTGTACAGTAAGCGCTCCCACTGCTTCTGACAGGGAAAAAAAAAACTATAACTCAATTTTGTTTCTTCTAACTGAAAACAAAGAAAGAGGCAAAATGCTTTACAAAGATTGGTCTCCCTAAAATTGATTTAGCTTATGCATAGGCAAAAGGTGAGGAAAATAAATAAATAAATAAGAAAAACAACAATGAACTAATGATAGAAATGCCAAATCTCTGTGGTAAAAATAAACAATCTTGTCGAGCACGTGCCGTTAAATCGCGTTCTCTCACCCACTACATCAGTTTTATACCCTGGTTATTTCCTTCAGAGCGAAATATCAAAAGGGTTTCCAATTTAAGATCTGAGTAGGCGTAAATTGCCTTGGTTCCCGCCAACACTTTGATTTTCTTTGTTTGTGTCATGTTAAATGAAATTTCAAAACAAGAAATTTGTTTTTAAATGAGCGATGTGAAATTATGCTGTATTTTATCCTCTTTTACATTAATAGCATCGGCAACATTTTTAATTGGATCATGTGCAACTATTTTGTTTTAATGCGCATTTGAATTATACTTTTTTTTTTTTTGACACATTTATTTTTACTCATTACGGCTTCCATTTTTTTTTTTTTTTTTTTTTTTTGGTGTGTATGGCGAAAAATAGACTTCAGAAATAAGAATAACAGCTGCAAATCATCTTAAATTAGGTCAAATCTAAACTTTTCTTTTATTCAAAGATCTTTTGACTTGAAAATAGATTTTGAAAAACAAAACAAAACAAAAAATAGCAACAACTCGCAGCACTCAATATCAGAAATAAAAACTATAAAGAAACATGAGGGTAATTTCAATAAAAACCTAATCGTACCTTTTTTTTATTGCAAATAGAGGATTTCAGTTTTTTTTAAATTACTTTCGATTCCGCCTGTAATTCTTTACTACTTAGATTTGAGCATCTTCGATTCTTGGTCGAATTATTTAAGCAGCCGTAAGCGTAACTCGCTATTAAATTAAAAACAAGCTGAACAATAAAATTAATGTTTGATTTCCGAATGCTTTGAGATATGATTGAACTTAACAAAACAAAACAAAAAATGGGCTATGATACGTTCATCAAATTCAAACGCTTCTCCCTATTTACCTCCACTGAGTTATAATTAATGTTAATCTTCGTTCATTCTATAACTTAAGGTTCCAGGTTGGGGTGTATTCAACGAAACGACGAATTACAATTCGTTTAAGAAAGAAGTTTATCTGGAACGATTTGTAATCCACAGTGATATATATATATATATATATCAAATCAGACCTACAACTGGCGATGACGTGTCTAAGTTTATGTCATTAATATTAATGGGAGAAAGACCGCCTAGTTTTGTATCGTGTTGAAAAACCAAAGTAAACTGTAGCACTCGCTAAAACCTAATAATTTTCGCTCTCTCTAGATTAAAAGTTAGTCTTTTTAGGAAATGCAACAAACAAAGAGCCAGGAAATCAGAGGTTTGGCCAATTAAAAGCTTTTCAAAGCATAGACTAGACTATGGTTAGATTATTTTTTCACTGGTACAGAAAGCGAAAGTGTCTTCATCGACAAGATGAAAACCGTTCAAAATGCAAGAATGGCAAGTATGTTTTTTAAATTTCCATGCTATTTTAAGGTTCATTATCATGAAGATGAAGGTGAAAAATGGACAGCTTTAAGTTCCTGTCAGAAAATGTTCCTTATTAAAATGAGTGTTTGGGAAATACAGAATTGATTGTTTTGTCGTATGACCTTGGTACTATAATGAGCAGTTACGAAATTGAAGTCAGAAAAATTAAAACGTAAAACAATACAAACAGATGAAAAATAAAACTAGTGCTAATTGCTGATCTCACTGTTCTAGTTGATGTGCACAGATCATCAAAAAAAAAGTTATTTATGTGAGGTAAGCTTTGTTAAATCACGTTCAATAAAATAGGCTCTATCTTCAGAACTGGGCATTCGGTAAAATGAAAAGGGAAATCTTGAAGACTAAAAATTATGTATTTCTATCCTTTAAGTGAAAAAAATGGCAACAACGCCTTGTGAATAGTAGCTGTTCTTCTCTCGACACAAAATCATTATAGGGCGACACCTTATCGTTTATTGGCAACACATTGCGTTACTATCAAATTTATTTACATATATGAATTTCTTCGTGAAAGTGACTCCACTTCAAACTGTTTGCTGTGGTTGGATTTATTAGTTTGCTTGTTTCATGGAGCCCATCCACAATATGGTAATCCCAGTCTTTTTTTTTCATATCAAGCTGAAGCAGCTGTCTGGCAGGGTGGAACTGGCGGTATGAGACTCGAACCCGTGGCGAGTCCTGCGGGTATCAGGCAGCTGCTCTAACACACAACAACCGCCGGTACGTTGTGCATGCAGCATTTGATTTTACAAAAGATTTAGCATCAATATCAGTAGCGATGTCTGTTGGAGCATGATGGCTGTGTGGTCTTCGAGGGGGAAAAACTTAAATGTTTTTTTTAAAAGAGCAAGCCCAAGGTTAACTGTCAACTTTAGGCTTTGCCTCCCTTGGCAACATGACATGCATCACGCCTGATAAATGTCGCTCAATTAAAACTTCTTTCCAACGACATATCTATCAAGCCGGTTCCAGATACAGGACAATACAAAAAGAAAAAGCGTGTGATGATCACTCATTAAAAAAACGATGTTTCGGTTTGTTTTGTTTGGTTTTTTTTTAATCAGCAATGATAAGGATAGTGATTTAATCCTAATACAACATATGGATGACGGCTTAAGAGTACACAATACCTGCTAACTGATTTATTTTAAACTAAATGAGCAAACAATACAAAATACATTACATAGGATTTCAGTAGCTTGGTAACCGTAGTTTGTTGATTTATTTTTTGTCCTAGAGAAAAATTTTTTATTCTTGGCTCAAACTTAGTTATTGTTATGTCTTTTTTGTATAAAAAAAATTATCAGACTTGAAAAAAAAAATTAGAATCGTGCTAAATAATTATGCACTAAAATGAAAATATATTGGTCCAATTTTTCAAGGGCTTGGTGGGCTCCCAATTCAATATAAAATGTAACAAAACCTTCAGATGTAAATAAAAATTATGTTTTCCTCTTCTTTCAAATATGTATCACTCACATATAGGCCTGCATCACCACAGCAACTTCGCGTTGATTGCAAGCTGATTTCGAAAAAAATAGGAAAAAAAAGAGATTGAAATGGCTGCCATAACCAGCAGCACCGGTGAAAATGTGTCCACATTTTTCATAACGATAACTTAACATTAAAGTTTAATTCACTGATTTAAGTTGTATTTTTAAAATTAAGTACGTGTAGTAATTTGATTGAAGACTTATTGTTTGAGGTAATATAAAATAATAACAGATTTTACTTGTACAGCGGCTACGGTGTGGTTGCTAAAAGTGTTTGTAAGCTGCAATTAAAAGGTACCATAGAACTGTTACTAAAAAGACATTGTTTTGCTCTAACTTAATTGAGAAGTTTTTCATTACTATTGTTAATAACAGCAGCGATTAGTACAGTACTTTTATAGATTTTTTTCCCTTTTTCCTTTTCTTTTTTTTTTCGCAACTCATTGTATTCAATACGTTGAAAATACTTTCCCGAACAAAGCTCAAGAAATAGTGGCTTCAAAACCAAGATATTTTCAGTTGAGAATGGCGCAAAATGATCGTAGATAACAAGTATATAACCTGACATTCATAAGAAAACAGAATAAAGACTCTCATCCTCGATGAATTTGGAGTTGGGATTATCCCTACTTATATAAAAAAAAAATTTAGTGCTCAGAGTGTGCTCCCTTCCTCGAATTTTCGCCTATCTCCACAGACTTATTCAGACACTTGAAAATTACAAAATAGTTTTTTATGAAATACTATACATCAAATTAGGGACATGTTCCCCATTTTTTAAAAAAGCAATGTTTTGTTGTAATTAAAAAAAAATTAGACCTTTGATATTATTTGTTCTTCAATGTAAGCTTCCCGCAATGGCCATCAACTTCACTAGATAGCGGTAATTGTAAAAAGTTTGATCGTTGCCCATCACCACAGACTTACACAGTCACTTAAAAATAACAAAACATTAGGGACATGACCCCCACTTTTTAAAAAGCAATGTCTTGCGTCAATAGATCAAAATTAGACCTTTGACATTACTTTTTCTTCAATTTAGGTCTAGATCTACCTCTCCCGCATAGCCTAGGCCAACCAGCGATAAGACCACCTCAGTCTTAGTGATATAATTAACTGTGGGAGATAGATCGATATTACGCTGGCAGGTGAGAAAAAGAGATGTGGTTTAAGACGATCCAGATACATAGAAACACTCAATCAAAATCAAATCCCCCCAACCTCGCCACCACAAACAACACATGATCAACTGTCCATATCTATTGATACTGATCGAAATCTAGATCTAGATCTATGACAAACTGGATCTAGATCTATAGATCAACCAAGATCTGATCCAGATAGTGAAAACAGACGCAGCTCTAGATCTTCACAACGTAGACCCAGCTTTAGACCTGCTACACAGATAGATCCATACGGATTAGATCTACAATACCACTACCGCCTCCCCCTTACATCAGACAGGCAACTTCTACACTTACACCGCCAACTGCCCCAAACCATGACAATATAAAAATTGTTGCCCACAATATTGGAGGAATGACATGCCATTATTGTGACGCAAAATTGTGACCCACAGAAACATTCTCACTATGCTGTGCCAATGGTCAAGTTAATTTACACCCCTTACAAACTTTACCAGAACCTTTACACCAGCTGATTAAAACACTGGGAAGAAGAGTCATTCAAGCCAAAATAATGACAGGTACACATGCTGGACGCATTGAATTCATTCCACGCATTGCACTAACAACAACAAAAGACTGTCATCTTCCATTCACACTCACTAGGAGACAGTTTCCAATAAAACCATCCTATGCCATGACTTTGAACAAGTCACAGGATCAGAGGTAGAATCCCACTTTCGAGGGCCTGCTTCTCTCCGTCCCTTCTCGGGAGAGAAGCCGGCCGCTTTCTCTATTCGATCTGACGTCCGGGCTAGTTGAACTGCCCTTTGCGCGTCTAATAATGCCCTGGTGCATTATTCGTCTGTCCTCTAAAAGAAAACTCTTGCAGTTTGCGTTGGCGCGAGGGGTACCCTTGGTGCTAGTCGGCGAGGGCCCGGGGCCTTTCGGAGATAGCGCTCGTCTTGTGCGAGCGCATCTCCTGGCCTAGGGTTTGGCTCATCGGTTTCGCTCCGGAGGGCTGCCCGTTCGCACCTTCGCTTCATCGTTCCTGCGTCTTTCGAAGAAAGACCCTCAATAGCTTCGCCGCTTCCACGAGCACGGACCGCTCTGCCCAGAGGACCTGGCTTCGGTCCTGGCACCCCCAGCCAGGACTTCGGCAGTCCTCCAGGGCTGGGCAGTCAAACAGTACATGGGCGACGTCTTCAACTCGGTTTTCGCACAGACGACAGGACGCGGACTGACTCCATCCTCTTTTTGACATGCTGGCTAAGAGCAGTACATGATTTACGCGCATGCGAAAAATCTGTACGGCGTCACCTCTCGAGAGGTGATCGCGATAATCATCAGCTCGTCGAGCCTCATAAAGCTTAGCCAGTCGTGAGTCATCATTCCCTTCTATCGCCGCTCTCCACCTTTTCGCCGTTTCCCCTCGTAATTGGGACGAGACGTGAGCCAGGGTTGCCGGGGCTGGAGGTTGGGGTTGGAAGCGGCCAGCACTGGCCAGTTCGTCCGCAACCTCGTTACCGTGGATCCCTACATGGGATGGGATCCATTGGCAGATGATCCGGACACCTGCCTGTCGGAGCTTTTCCATTGGGCTCAAGATACCGCCCATACTAGTGGGGTTGAAGCCGCCAAGATTTTGCACTAGACTACGGCAGTCTGAGAGGATTACGACCCCATGGAGCGGGTCTCCTCTTTCGTGCCGTTCTTTCAGGAGGCGGATGCACGCGTGCAGAGCCGCTTTTTCACATTCGTAGCTGCATGTCCTCTGGCCCACTGGGCCGTTCGTTCGGGACGTTTCTTCGGAATTCCATTGTATATAAACTCCATAACCACCGTCCGAGGTGCCCTCCGTTGCCGAGCCGTCGATGTAGCATCGTACGTACTCTGCTGGGTACGAGTCGATGGACTCTAGGGCTGCGGCTTTTTGGACTCGGGGGGCAATCTCGGATTTCCTTCCGTGAAGACCAATATCGAGACGGACCTCTAGAGGACGAGGGGCGAGTTCCGGTGGCCAGCCTGGAGTTTCCAGGGGCGCTCGGTCTGTCGGTAAGTTGAATTTCCGTTCTGCCGCCTCGGCGGCGCTGAGCACGGAAACCTTCTTTAGCCGGCGTCGCGTGGCGCCGAAGGACTCTGCCAGGTCTTTGAGCGGGTTCGATTCTCCTAAGCGGAGGAATCTCTCCCTGGCCATCAGCGTCTGTACCTCTCGTCTTGTTTCCAGGGATTCGCATCCAGTTGCGACTTCCAAGGCTGCGATGGGTCAAACTTTGACAAAAGTTGGAATTTATCTTCCACAGTCAGTTTTCACTCATGGTCAGTTGTATATGTAGCTATGTCTAGAGTTAAAAGCTATTGTGGTTTACAATTTGCATTGGCACCGCCATCAGAGAACTCTTTGACTATAAGAAGCTACACCAATAATGTTGTCTTCAAATCAGCATTAATATTATAATGGTGAGTACAATAATTTTCTATTAAATTTATTAATACATTGGTATTGATTTAAACTTTCAATCCTGCGAATTCGCGGGCTTTCAACTAGTTTTATAAAGAAACAATAGTATAAATAGTATTAGTGTGTTCCTATGGTTAGGAAATCCGACGGTTGAGGTCAGCTCGAAGATTTGGGTTCAGATCTCAAGTTTCAGGAAAAGGTAACACGTAAGCATCTAGGAACATGATATAGATGTGGTCTGGTCCCTTCAAAATGTCAGAGTGTAAGGTCGTAACAGTTGCGGTAATGAGGGTTCCTTTTAAAAAGGCAGTCCGCAAACAAGCACCTGAGTTCGTATATTATTATTACTATTATTATTATTATTATTATTATTATGATTATTATTATTATTATTATTATTATTATTATTATTATTATTATTATTATTATTATTATTATTATTATTATTATTACTATATTATTATTATCATTATTATTATTATTATTATTATTATTATTATTATTATTATTATTATTATTATTATTATTATTATTATTATTATTATTATTATTTTATTTTTTTTTTTATTATACATGTTAACATAACATTTTTGTTATTATCACCACCACCATCATTATCATTATTGTTGTTGCCGTCGTCGTAGTCGCCGCCTCGGCACTCAGAGAGTATGGTTTGTACTAAAGAGCCACCTTGCTCCTAAAAAAAAAAAAAAAGAGAATTAACAATTATTCCAGTGGTCTGCTGCCTTTAAAATCTGATTTTAGTAACCATAAGGAATTGTGGCTCCTGGATTTACTTCGGCGCGATTCGTATCTTCTCAATCAAGTTAAAAGGTCATTCAACGCGGCTTCGTAAAATAATACATTAACCGGAAACTCTCTTCCAGGGATTATAGTAACCCTATGGTTTAACTATTAGTCTGCTCTCTCTTGGCAACAATACGCCAAAGGTTCGAATCCCACAAAGGGCAAGGATTTTACTGTTAGTTTCACGCATTTTATTATTACTATTATTATTATTTTAATCATTATTTTATTATTATTATTATTATTATTATTATTATTATTATTATTATTATTATTATTATTATTATTATTATTATTATTATTATCATTATTATTATTATTATTATTATTATTATCATTATCATTATTATTATTATTATTATTATTATTATTATTATTATTATTATTATTATTATTATTATTATTATTATTATTATTATTATTATTATTATTATTATTATTATTATTATTATTATTATTATTATTATTATTATCTTCAATTTATTTTCATATTTTCCTTTAAGTATTAAATAAAACAGAATATATTTGATTTTTACATTTTTAGCTGATTAGGCCAACATTGATCTTTTTTTTTTAAAATGCTATTCTCTGTATGTACCTATTTGACAATGATATGAGTGATTTTTTGGACATATATGATAGAACCAAATGAAATTAGTTGACTTTAAAACATAAAAAATGGTTACCTCAATAAAACTTTCGCAAGGTACATAAAGTGCATGAGAATTCATGAGCATGTTCAAGTTTTAGCCTAAATAAATATTGATTTTCAAGGTAGAGAAATAAAACAAATCAGATAAACATATATAGTTTGATATGTAGACTATAATAAGTATTCAATACAAGCTTTGAACAAGAGGCTGAATTAAAAAGTTTGCCTAAAAGGCAAAGGATGCTATAAACCCATTAGGTAATAATAATATTTTTAAGTATGTTTCTTCTGCAAATGCTCATACATAATTCTTACTGTATCATCACTTTTCTTTTCGGGCAGTACTTTCTGCTTCGTTTCCTCTAATTACGCTCCTCACACCACATACACCTCGCTAGTTGCCTCTCTGATTGTCCTGTAATTATTTTATTTTAATTGCTCAGGTTCAGAATTTACTTTTGCTCTTTATCTTGTAAGCAGTTACGGACATGAGTGAACTTAACACTCTTCACTGAATCAATGGAGTTAATATCACGCGCTCACATTAAACCATCTCATTCCCTCTAAATAAATCGCATGCTCTATAAATAAAGCCAATAAAAAAGTAATTTATTCTTGTCCTTTCGATAAGATGTCTATCACACAAGCATAAACTGTAAAAATAATTGTAATAAAAGTTAGCGCCTTGGGCTGTTCATACTACGTGAAGATCGATGCTGAAAATGTTTTGCTTTACAAATAATTTCCGATTCACAAATTGCATAGTTCAAAAATTGTACTAATACCAAATTGGTATTAAAAATCACCTGCTACCTCGGTTTTTCCCCAATGCTACCTCATTTAGTCACAAATAAGAACACTTTTTTTGCGATGGTCACCTGATGTCTCGGAGGATCAATTAGTATAGCCACCAGCTTTTCAATGAAATATTAAACGTTTTCAATTATTTCATACTCTCGATATAATTGCCGTAAGGTAAATTTAGTATCCGATACACTTATTGTTGTTTCTTCGTGTGTTTATGTGTGGGTGTATGAAAAGTCTTTTGGTTTGAAAACAAGTGTTTTGTGGGTTATATTCACAAAAATTTAGATAAGCTTTTAGGTAGATCCACTGAGAGTTTTGAAGAATTGCTTTTTGGAAGCAAAATAAAACAGCAATAAATATCAATCGCCAGGCAGAGCATCAACGGTTGCAAATTAATGTGCCCAAGTGTTGTACAAATTATAGATATAAAATTTTACAGCATACATTAATCCCTATGAATTAAAAACACGAAGTGAAAAATTTTATTTTGTTTCTAGTTTGGTGCAAGCCATGAGGAAAAAAATATTCAACACAGCTGAAAAAGTTTTAAAATCTTAAAAACGCTCAATCATCCAACTGTACAAGACCTTAAAATTATACAAAAGATAAAAAAAAACTGACCAGTATTTTTTTTATTTTGAGAGTTTATTGTTGTCATATAAAACCGCACAATAGATTTGGCATGAAAAAAATCATCATGTAAACAGCCGTTCTTAAGGCTAACAAGATAATAGGGGTAGACAGACATTCAAATTGATACGGTTTGTAAAGAAAAATTGCATAGCTATAGGATTTGGTGGTTTTAATTACTTTGTTTTTATTTTTCAATGAAAAGAATTTTAAGGGTAGGAACTTTTTAAGCGGTTAAAAAAACTATAAAGGCTGCGGCTTTCTGTCATACACAAAGCCTAGGGCGATACGAGTTCACATGTAATATATTATAAAAGAATTTGGCTGTTTGATTCATCAAATCATCTTAAATACTCGTTCTAAATCATGGTATGAAAAGAAGGCCTTATTTTTCTGGATATTTACAAACCGTTTTAAGAAGATTCCTTTAAAATTTTGCTTATGTCCGAGTAAAAAAGTTAATAAAATAATATAATTATCCGAATACAACAAGGTATCAGAATCATAGCTGTGTAAGGTAGAAACCTTTTTAAATTCAAATTAAAATACATGCACACCAAGCCCAGAAAGGAAAGCTGTGTAACTTAAAGAGTCATAGGTAATAGGGACGTGTCCTTTTTTTATATGTGCATCAAAATTATGATTACCTGTATTAATGAGGTGAAATAAACGAAACCAGGTTGTTAATTTTCCAATTATCAAATTTATTCTATTCTTGCATTTCTGTATATTCTGAATTACATAAGGAAAAAAAAGGTTTTCTCTATAAATATAACGTGACAATTTTTTTTTAAGTTATGGTTTTTAAAAAGTAAAGTAAATTTAATTTTATGGTAAAGGATGTTTCAAGAACAAAAATGCTATGTTCTGTGACGTTAGAGTGACAGACTGACAGCTGTAACATTATTATAAAATTATAAAAAAAAAAAAAAAAGGTTGATGCCAAGGAAAACAAACTAATAATGGGTTTTCAGCCTTTATATTCTTTAATTTTTTTTTCGTTGAAACGAAATAGTAATAAGGCTTATGAATTATGAGGTGTTTTATAGAAACTTATCATTTAAAAATCACCTTTTTATCATTTATTTAACAAACTAATAGACAAATAATGATGAGGAAATAAACTAAGATATCTGTCTTTACTCATATTGCAGTTTTCATTTTTAAACAAGTTGTAAAAGAATCCGTAAACAATTATTTCTGCGCTGTATGAGTACAGATGATTTATCTACTTTTGGGCATGATTGTTGTAACTATAGATATGTAATTATGAAGCAGGGAGTGAATTATACTGAAACACGCAAAAAGGCCAAATACTCTAATAGTCTTTATAAGTAATAAACGTTGATTTACAAAAATACGGATAAAAAAATGCAATAAAGAGTAGGATGTTGAGCCAATCTGTCCCGTCGCTTTTAAACAGAATCTCTTGACCTTATCTGGCAAAAAGTTTTACCACGATGATCGAGGACAAAATTAATGAAGCAGCTAGAATTTTTATCTGAAGCCTTGTTTTATACTTTCTTGCGATTGCTGCCGTGTATAACATAAATTGAAAGAGAGATAAGAAGGTCTTTAAATGTCATATGTATCGATTAAATCTCAGCTTAAACCAGAGGTATTTAACTTGGTGAGGCGTGGTAGGTGCCTCGCAGCAGTCTCTAGGAGCCTTCGTTTGAGGAAAACGCGCTGCCTTCAAGGTGCATGGCCCTTTCAGGTGCACCGTTCCTCTGAATGGAAGGGCTGGACTGGTTCTGGAACACAGATCGAAACAGCCTTGTTCTGTGCTTTGGCGCTAAAGGTGGTCGACGCAAATTCGTGTCCTCTGTCAATGCTGGTTGATTTTGCGGGTTGTTCCCCAAAAATATCTGTTGCAACTCCTGAAAAGTTAGATAGACAATTAGAGATTTCTTCTAAAGTATGAAGATACTATCAATAAGATCCTTCTTTGCTCTATATGAAATATACATGGCTCTCTTTCAAATATCGAAAGACTGAATAACTGCACATCAGTGTTACGTTAATTTGTAATTTGTCTCTAAATCAATTAGAGAAAACCGCTGTACTATGAGCAATGTCTCAAACAGTACATGCAGATTATTTTTGAAGTCACCGTGTCCCTTTGGGCGTATCGGGGATTCACAAGCGACGTAGCGCAAAAGAAAGAGGAACTTGCAAGCGTGCATGTAGACTAGTTTTCTGTTTTTACGTTTTGGTGAATGAAACCACTGAATTCTGTTTTTACGTTTTGGTGAATGAAACCACTGAATTCGGTTTAAATACCCCAAGTCTGGTACGGGCATTGTATTTAAATATTTAACATCTTTTCACTCTCTCAGTTGTTGAAAGATATTTCATACGGCAAAAAGCGGCTGCAATTTTTCTATCTCTCCACAAATAATCGCAAATTTTGCTATTTTGAAGGAAATGAAAATAAAATAATGACATTTTCCGTAAAAATTTGTTTTCTTTCTTAGTTCATTTCAGGAAAGCTAGGCTTAGAACGGAGTTTCAGCCAAGAAAAAATTATTATGACACAAGTGATGTGAGGAGCAACAGGCCTGCTAACAGTATTGCCAAAGTCAGTTGCCACAATAGAAAAAAAAAAACTTAATTGCGATATACATCATTGCTCTTTACATTTTCAGCAGATCCCTGACATTATAATTTTTCCCCTACTGTTGTGATCTTTGTGTATTTATTGAATTTTCTGTTTTTCAATATCTAAATAGAGAAGACATTTACTCGAAATGTCATTGCACAATAGAGATATTCTTTGCTCTCCATATTGACACATGAAAATGAGGACAAATTTTCTGTTCACCGCGCAATATTGTTATGTCCCTCCAGGATTTTGCAAGCCTCGCTGATTTAATCTAGACCGAGAGCTAGAAATCTAGATTTACATTTAAATCTCGAACTAGATCTAGATGTAGTTCTAATCTACATGTACATTCCTAGATAGAAAACAAGATACGTCACACATGTAAATGTAATTTAGAATCTATCACTGGCCTATCATATTAGCTCTCTTATTAACTAAAAAAGAAAGCATCACAAAACATAGACTGTTATGACTAACTAGCGAGGGCTTGGTCAAGACATGGTAGCCCATCCGCTGAAATATCTCTCTCACTTCAGATTAATTTGATTGGGAGAAATGATTCTTTATAATGTTTTTTTGCTGAAAACATTCACTTTTACCATTTTCAATCAGTTTATGTGCAAAAAATTTAGATAACTTTGCTGGGTTAGGAAACCACTTGTGATGAGAAAACGCTTTCAAACCCTTTCCTCTTTTTCATTTTGAGCAAAACAAAAAAAAATTGCGAATCTAATGCAATATTTTTAATATATGGAAATGTTCATGCAAAAGGTATATTACAAGTAATTACATGGGTGGATCTATCAAAACAAAATCTAACAAAATATTTTTGGCAAAATGTAGCAATATTTTGACGATTTTCGGGCATAATTGGTAAAGTTCTTTGTCAAATTTTAATGTATTATCATTAAAAAGTTTCCGTGACACAGGCACATTCGTTGTGGTGCATCTCAATATTTCTATGCATTAGATAATTATAGGTGAAAGCAAGATAACAAATATATTTTATTTCTTGTTATCTGCATTGTAATCTCTGATTATTTATAGCAAGTTGTGTGGCGCATTGAGTTTTTAAATTAATTACGAGTATGTGGGTTGTAAATGTCTTTTAAAAAATAATAATAATAGTAATAATAATAATAATAATAACAACAACAAAAACAACAGCAACAACAATAACAATAATAATTGATTATTATTATCGTCATCAGCATTATCATTATTGTCATTATTATTATTATTATTATTATTATTATTATTATTATTATTATTATTATTATTATTATTATTATTATTATTATTATTATTATCATTATTATTATTATTATTTTGTTTTGTTTTGTTTGTTTTTTGTTTTTTTTGTTTTTGTTTTTCTTTCTTTTTCTTTTTTCTTTTTTTTTTTTTTTTGCTCTACGTAAACTATCAATGTAAGTTGATGTGACAAAGACCTAGAGTGCAGAGCAATTGTTTGGAAGACCAACCTCATCTTATCAAGTATCTGTCTGTACCATTGTTATGATGCAAAGTTACCTGTATACTATTACAATTTCAATTTTTGATCAAGGCATATATTTCAGTTTGTTTGAAACTATCATTTTGACCATAATACTATGTTCTGTTTGGCAGTTTTTATTTAGATCTGGTGAATGTAATAAATCAAAACTTACGAGAATAGTCGAACTAGGCAAGAAATCGTAAGGAATGAACGATATCTCGGACAAGCTTTTCTGAAAAATATCATTCTAAAAAAAGAATTGTAGTGAATGTCTTGTGAATAAAATACATCACCACCAAATTTTTGTTGCTCGCGTTGGCTGCAGAGTAATTTACGGCCGACAGAGGCTAAAACGCACCATTTTCAGTGCAAAATATAACGGTATTTTGTTAATAATCTTTGCTTTTCAAGTGCTAGTATTTCTTGCCATAAGGAGCAACAGTACTCCTACTCCAAATCTAGAATCACCACCCACGTGAGAGACATTCCTTTGATCTCGGAAAGGCATTGGTATTAAGAGATATTAAAACCACAGACACACGCTATCTCGCAAGTTCAGTTACTAAAATTCAACTTGATATTCATTATTGACGTCTGAGTGCATTTCTTCCTAGACCCAATAACTTTCCTTTGTTTGAGATAAACAGCTCAAAAGATCTGAAGATGTCTAGAAATTATTAGAATGGCTTATGCAGCTGACAGCTCTTGCAGGGATGGTAGAGAAATCATTGGAATACTCTAGCCAGTCTTAAGATGTTCCTCGCTAGGTCTCCATGCATTACTTTAGTGCAATAAAGTATAAATAATCGTCCAACTTTGCAGAGTATCAGCTGGATGATGGTACATAATTCAAACATTCAGTTTAACGATATTAGCCATGATATCAAAATGGCATTTCATTACGATAGGTTTCACAGTACCAGACTGTCACGTTCCTATTGTTTACCCTTCATTGCAAAATGTTCGGGGAACGTTAACAAGCAAAACAAAATCTGGCTGGAATAAAGATGCAGAGAAGATTTTCAGAGATACGATCTTGACAAAAATTGTGCGCGTGTGTGTGTGTGTGGAGGGGCCCGTTTCAGTTTGATCAATTTCGATCATTGAACGCTGGTATTTTCTACAAGAGGTTATTTTGGCTTCAAAGTTTAAATAATTAAACTGAGTGAAGACTGTTGTCAATAACATGTGGAGCAGTTTTGTATTGACAGACAAGTGATATGATGACAGTTATGGCAGCCATCCTGATACCAGAGGAAAATTGTACCAACAATAGATATTTCTTTTTAGGGAAAGTATTTTTTGTATTGTTGCTCATAAGAGATTTCCTGGATAATTGTAATCTTTACGCTTTTCTAGAAGCAAATACAGGAAAAAAAATTTCTAGTTGGATGAACTTAATATTGTGCACCATCCTGAAGGAAAAATAATCATTGATATTGCTATCACTAAATATTTCAGCTTGTAAAGGCTTTTACTAAAGAGATACTGTCAACATCTATGTTTGCAGAATGTCATGCTTTGATTTAGAAATCAACTTTTTTCAACACAAGCACTTTGTTTCAAGAGGAGTAATAAAACTTAAATGCAACTGAGTCGTTTTTGTATAAATACAAGAAAAGTAGATTAATATAACAATGTTATCTATCATCATGAAGATTTTCTTTTTCATCGTTGTTATTTACATTATAATCAATCAGCATTGTCATCATCCTCCTCCTCCTCCTCCTCCTCATCATCATCATCATCATGATCAGCAGCAGCAGCATCGACATAATCCCTATCCCTAAACATAATCATTAACCTCATCTTTAAATCATATAGCAGATTGCGGTCGTGATCTTCCTTTATCGTGGAAGGTTGGGCGGGATCTAAGATTACTGTTTACCTTTTTAGAAGCTGTTGTGCTAGAGGAATAGGCATGCCGGTCAGTACTGCGTGGACGTTGGTCAAGTGTATAAACCTGCCTGTCACGTCGTGTTGAATGGTTTCCTACTCTGGTTACGTCGTTCTCTGAGGAGAAATGTATGTCTGTGAAACATTGATAGTGCAAGCAGCGCCCCCTCCCGCCCCCCCCCCCCCCCCCCCCCCTCTGCCGCTTGACCCGCCCGAGTTTCAACTGTAACTCCGAGACCCCAGAGTGCACGATTTTACTTGATTTCCCTATTATTAACCAGCATGATCTTTTTGCACTCGATGGGCGCGAAGCTCCGCCGCTGAGCAGTTACGTGTCAATTAAGTACTCGCACTGAAGTTGCACTAACTGGGATATTTTTAAATCTTTATTGTTTTAACCAAAACGACAGAGGAAACAGTTTCTGGTTTGTTTGTTGTTGTTGTTGTTTTTTTTTTTGTTTTTTGTTTTTTTTTTCATGACAAGTATTTGCTTCAGTTTTTACCTTTGCAAGATGGACGGGATGTACTCAATTCTAATAGAATGCTTTTACCTCAGCTCTTCCTAAGAGCTTTTGCGGTATGTCTTTACCACGCATATATTGCGACATCTTTTCTCTCATGAGCTGTAGTTCTTTTCTCTGTCAAAAGAAGGATAAGTATTCTTCATAAAAGGACGAACTCTCGTAACATCTTCCTAATTAAGGACAGCCTGGCAGTAGATGATCGGTATTGGGCTCCTGTCAAGCTGTAGGATACGGCTGGTTCGTTGAGATCCCACCACGAGACAGCCGAAGCTAGGTTTCGACCCCAGACCTCTGTACCATCAGCTCACCGCTGGACCAATTGAACTAATCGGAATCTCGTAGATGGAAGTAGATACAGCTTCTATACTGGCCGAAGCCTTTTCATACTGCAAGGTTTACGTTTTAGCCTTCTCTTATGAAGAGTTTTTTAACCCCGCAAGGTAGAAGAGCCCCATACCAATGCTGAAAGATAGTTGCCAAATAGCTTCGTTATAATGAGGCAGTTGAGAATGCTTTCAGTTTGTCTTGAGGTTTGCTCACTACCAAAATTAATGTTACTTCCGAATTTCCGTGGTCCTGAGCAGCATGCCTGCAGAGCGACAGCGTTCAGTCTAAGTTTAATAAAGCTAGGATCTCTTTCTGCTTGGAACATTGTGCATAGCTATTAAGTCCAAGTCCAGCCGATAAAAACTCAATAGTGTGGATCTTTTAAAAAATCTCGATTGAGATAAAACAAACCACAGAATTTTAAGCTCAAAGTGGTTTTTTTTTTCCTACATTTTCTCCATTTCATAACGATTTTGTTTTAATTTTTCTGCACTGAAATGGCAAGATTTGTATTCAAAGCTTAAAAGTATAAAAAGTATCTGGAAGGCTGTTTAAAAGTCCCTTATCAATCTAAAGTTTCTGTGAAAAAGTAGACGATTAATTTTAAAACGTCTAAAAAGGAGAAGATCAGTTTTCTTGAAGAGCAGGTCGTTTTGATTGCGAATAATATTATATGGTTTGGAAGATGAAAATCATCATGACAATATCGTGCGCTGAACTATCGTATTGTCACGAAATCCTTCTCAACAAATGTCAGCAAAGTCACTTTCTTTTCTCTGATTGTTTTCGAACTAAGCTGATGCTGCTCGGCTCAATGTGTTACGGAAGCTCCAAACTGTTTCTCTCCTCTACGGCCTGCAGTGTTTCAAAACTGTTCTTTTCCTTTCGAGGTGTACTCGAAAAACATGGAAAGTAAACATTGCCATGTTTATAATAACTGTCTAGTATTACAATGCCTTAGATATTTTTTTATCATTTCAGGTTTCGTAAGGCATGGTGTATCTTTTTAACCCAACATGTTTCAAGCCATATTTAACAATTTTAGAATAAAACATTAAGAGCATATGAAATAAATTTGGCTTTTCTCAAAACGCAAAGGATGCAAATATATTTCGTCCATATAACAAAAAATATTTCTTTATGTTTACTCCATTGAACAAAAAAATTTGCCGGGCAGAAAAACTTCATTGATCTACTTTTAAGACATTATTAAAGTAGTTTAGGACAGTTTGGGAACTACGCAGAGTTGAAGTCAGGACACACACACATGAACACACGCACTCAATCTTATCATAAATTTACTGTCTAATAATAGTTTCAGATTACTTGTTTAGCCTTTTTTCTTTACTTCTTTTTTTGTTTGTTTGCATTGCCGTTCACGAAACGCTTAGTCATGCTGAGGTATGACTTTCAGCCGTGGACTAGAACCAGTCCAGGCCGTGTTTTGAACCTCTGCCCTGCCAGATGAAAGCGTGTATGACAGGATTCGACCACAGAATGAGCCAATGTAAATATATAACAATCTAACAATTGATCTACTAATGAAATAGAGAATCTGTTATGGTAGACATACAGAAACAAAGAAAAGATCTTGACCCATAAATCAAAAGATGAGTTTCATAAAAAAAAAAATAATGATAAATCAGTGCAAAGAACTGAAAGCTTTCCTAAAAGATTTAAGTGCACAAAACTTTAATGCCCCGTAATATTTGCATCGGCGTTTTAAACGCTTTGTGAATGGCAGTATAGGGACTATTGTGTCTTTCGTTGCACAATGTTGTTTTCCCATCAAAGAATTATTTCAAATTTTTGTCGTAAAAGCCCACGCAGTTGCCCTGAGACCCTGAAATGGGCAGCCCAGCCCGCAGCGTTGGTGCGGAGAATACGGGCAACACGGCCAGCCATCAACCAACTTTAATCAGTAAAATAGTTCTCAGGTGTCTATTCGGACTTGCGAGCGCTCTGTCTAGTTAGGATAATGTCTTTGATTGCGGTAGCCGCTCTGATTGCACTAAATCATGGCGGGGGAGGATCAAAGAAACCCTTTCAGGTAAACGTTCACAAAAAGGTATAATGGTTACAAATAGAAATGATTTTAGTCAAAATCAAAGCAAAAAAAGAAGTCATAGCCAAAGCGAAGCAGTGATCTTTCGAAAACTAGCCGTATATAACAATCTTTTGACGAGGTGTTCATGAAGTTTTTGGTTTGAGTAGGAAGGATTAACTGTAGAGTTTTGAAATTTCGTCAGCCTATAGATCTTTTTTTTTCCCCAACGCGAGAGGCAAATTTTCAGGAAAACCTAATGGTAATTTGACACTTTAAATGCGTTTATTGAAACCAAAGTAAAAAAAAAATCGTTTGCTTTTCTTCTCTTAGGTCGCTCCATGCAGCAGGTTGGATATTGCTCATTTAACAAGTTTTTACGCTAGCAAGGACAATCCTCTTCTAATTTTAAAAAAAATAAAAACTCATGGTGTTCAATGTCATTGATATAATACTGTGACATGCTATCTGAGTTCATGACGGTGGTGGGCGAAGATCGAGCAGTCGCCCATTCTTTGTGGTAACTCAAGATGATCTTACTAGGGTGAAGAACCTGATTTTACTAGATCGACACACAACTGCCAAAAAGCTCTCAAGTGAAACCGGAATCAGTGCAGAGTCAATTGAACCGATTCTCCATGACCATCTGGACATGAATATATTTCTGTGCGGTGGCTGTCTCGCCTTTTCACCAGTGAGCAAAAGAAACAGAAAGTTGGGTCTTGCAAAACTCTCCAACGACACATTTCTTTAAAAATACGGGTACTATGATAAAACATGGATCTAACATTTTGATCCAGAGCAAAAAGTGTCCTCCACGCAATATAAACCCCTTCTCCATCACAAAAGAAGGCAAAGGAAACACCATCAAGTGGAAAGGTCACGTTGTCGTGTTTCGTAGATTGTAAAGGTATAATTATAACTGATTACCTGGAAAATAGACAAACCGTCACAGGAGATTACTAATCGTGTTTGCTGATAAAATTGATGAAAAAAGCCTGGAAAACCCAGTAAAGGGGTCCTCCTACTGCAAGACAATGCCCTTGAACACAAGACTCAACAAGCAGTCCAGACAGCGAAACTGTGCGGCTTTGAAATCCTGCCACACCCAGCATATTCACCAGACTTAGCCCTTTCAGACTTATTTCTGTTCCCTCATCCAAAAAAATCGCTCAAAGGATGCCATTTCCATGACAACGGAGAACGCGATAGAAGCTGTTGAAAACGTGAGAGGCCCAGTCTTGGTCCTTTTATTCTCAAGGACCTTTGAAGTCAAAAAGAGGAAACAAATATGTGTTACTATGCATGGTTACTATGTAGAGAAATCAAAGTATGTGAGTCAAACTGTAAAGGTCTATGTTAATTGCTTTATATCGAGACCAAAAACTTTTTGAATCCCCCTCGTAGGTAAAAATAATAGGTAAAGATAGATATATAGCTGTGTATGAAATAACGGTATAAAAACAGTGCTTGACATTAACCCCGTTCTACAAATGGGACAATGGTGTCAATTTGCCGGGGTTGGGGTGCGTGTGTGTATTTATGGAGGCTTATAAATGGTCTTGATATCTCTCCTACATGATCCAGATAAAACTGTATGTCTCCACCTATCCATATTTACCGAGAATCTAGATATCTTGATAATTCTAAATCCAAGCACATAAATTAGATATAAAACTTAATTTCTTTTGGAATAAAGGAAATCGATCTAATATTCTATCATTTCCCAATCTGTTTTTATTAGATCCGTTTAAAAGCTCATTGGAAAGTTCTTTTTTTCTTCGCCTTAAGAGCATTGCCTTGCAGGAATTTTTAGCCACGCAGTTTTTTAAATCTAGATCTACACCTCAAGTCGATAGAGAAATACTTCCGTTGATAAAGAATGAAAAATGGCTCGCGAAATTGGTATGTTAGCCTATGTTGACGAAACAAAACATTTTGGGGAAATCGAGGAAAGCAGTTTCCGTTGATTTTATTTTGGATTAGAACCTAGCCTCAAGAATGCTGTAGACAACTGGAAAGTTTCAAAAGTGTGCGTTGTTTAATAACGGAGAAGTTTATGGTCAAAGCCTCGCAAGTCCGCTTTTATATATATATATATATACATGTGTGTGTACACACACACACACTAGTTGAAAGCCCGCGAATTCGCAGGATTGAAAGTTTAAATCAATACCCATGTATTAATAAATTTAACAGAAAATTATTGTACTCACCATTATAATATTAATCTTGGTTGATCTATAGATCTAGATCCAGTTTGTCGTAGATCTAGATCTAGATTTCGATCAGTATCAATAGATATGGACAGTTGATCAAGTGTTGTTTGTGGTGGCGTGGTTGGGGGGATTTGATTTTGATTGAGTGTTTCTACGTATCTGGGTCGTCTTAAACGACGTCTCTTTTTCTCACCTCCCATCGTAATATCGATCTATCTTCCACAGTTAACTATATCACTCAGACTGAGGTGGTCTTATCGCTGATTGGCCTAGGCTATGCGGGAGAGGTAGATCTAGATCCAAATTGAAGAAAAAGTAATGTCAAAGGTCTAATTTAGATTCGGCAGGTTGTTCGCCTAAGGCTCGAAAACGGCTCAACCAAATCTTATGAAATTTTCACTGAAGCCAGATCTTACTAAATGCTATGTTTACCTGGTCCCTTTTTTATTGGTTTGTATAGTAATAAAATTATTATAGTTAAAAATAAGTTAGTTCGCTATTGGATTTTCCGACATGGTTTTCATATTACTTGTAGGCTTACTCGGTTGGTTCTCTTCGTTGTCTATCGTCAAATCCAATCCAAGTTTTTAAGACGTCATACCGCTTAAAGTACATTACAAATGGCGTGACTACCAATGCATTCTATCGAGCAATCTATCCACATCGAGATCTATTAATTTAGAATCTACATCTCGACCTAACTGATTTTAGATCAATTATCAGCACCACGAGTTTGTATTAGATTAAATTTTCCAAGCATGAGTTAAGTTCAGGTTTTTCTAAATCTAGATCTAGATCTACCAACAAACATTCTCACCGTCTACATTGAGCCACTGATGGCAAGTACAGTCTAGATCCTTATCCAAATTTACCTGCACCTATTAAAGAACTGTTTAATGGTGATTCTGCAGACTCTGAACATTTCCTAAAAAAACATTCGAAGTTACAACTGTACATTTCAAATGACATCATTTGGCTGCGAAGAAGTTCTCGATTCCAATTGTATCCAACAATAGGCTGTGAACCTACATGAAGTTGAGCCCATGCTTTCACCGTTTAATGATACAAAACCACCAGGGTTATTGTACTGCGACTCAAGCATTTTCTCTTGATTGAACCAAATTATGGAAAAGTCTCCACCTAT